>OX453272.1:14673587-14863587 GCA_949710005.1 Ricordea florida
AAATCATTAGTAGCAGAGCTCGTCCAGAAACATGCAAATGTATAATCAAGTCACAAATATCACTGTCAATGTTAATTGGATTTTCAGAACTACAGATATCACAATTATTGGAACACTGTTGCAATTTATTTACTCTTCAAGACGTGTATAGTTTCGTAGAAATATGGGATATTAAACATGCTGTGAATATTCTAACTCTTATTGATCAAGTATTTGGTGACATTTTAAGTCCCACTGTTGAAAACTCAACAGAATGTTGCGAAGATGCTGATATCGAAGATGAGCTAGACTTAGCGCTACATGATTGGAATGATGCCATAGGTGATGATGACCTTATGGATCTCATTTTTGACAATCTTGAGAGCTCAAAAATGCCCTCAGAACTTCAAGACGAAACTGGTATGTCTTCACATTTGCTAGACATATGGGTTATTGACCAAGCGTGAGGTCAAGATGGCTGGATATTGGCTAAGTTCTTTTTTTTTGCGTTTTTATGGACCGAGACGAAGTCGAGGTCCATAAACACGCAAAAAAAGAACGAGGCCAATATCCAGCCATCTTGACCGAACAAGCTTGGTCAATAGAGGATTTATTATATGGGATAGAACACCAAAAAATGATCCGTGTACGTGTTTATTTTCAAGGACTGAAAAGGAAGCCCGTTACATGCAAAAATCAAGTTTCTCGTTTTCCAGCTCCATCAATACACAAACCACAGGAAATCTTTAACTGTCACGGAAAAGATTTTTCAGGGAAAAACTAAGAAAGAAAATTTTGGTAAACCGGCTTTCGCCTCAGATGAATTTTCCTTGCGGGACAAAGCGCT
This sequence comes from Ricordea florida, assembly GCA_949710005.1. Lineage (NCBI taxonomy): Eukaryota > Metazoa > Cnidaria > Anthozoa > Corallimorpharia > Ricordeidae > Ricordea > Ricordea florida. The sequence continues at coordinate 14,674,414 of OX453272.1, forward strand.
TATCCCGAGCGGGCAAGATAGCTCCATATTGCCCGCTCGGGTAGCCAACCACAGCGCGAGATTCGGTTCATCTTGCCCGCTCACGGAGCTAGTCATATAATAAAATGACATACCAAATGCTGTTTTAGAAATACTGGAAAATTTCAGTTTTGAGGATGTTTAGCTTCAAACCTGAAACAGTGAACAAATACATTGTACCATTGTATTTAACCTATTGAAAACTTTAAATGTATTTCTCATTTCTTTTTCATTTCCTTCTAAAATGATAGCAATTTCCGCAATGCAACTACATGTAAAACCATATAATACAGGGGCGGATCTAAGGGGAGGGTGCAGGAGGGTGCAGGAGGTGCGCACCCCCACCCTGAGATGACCTGCAGTTTTCTAATACAACTGGTATTCTGCAAAAAAAAACTATGTGGTTTATTGGTGTTGAAGTAGAGCCAAGAGACAAGTGCACCCGCTCCTAAAAAAATCCTGGATCCGCCCCTGTAATATTAGTTACATACATTTGTACAGTCTCTCTTTGGTTAAGAGTAGACTTTGTAAATAGTTGGAGAAAATTAGAAATCATCTCACCCCCACTCTGCATACATCATGTACCCTCTATCATTTTAATTGAAAGGGGTGCCTATGAAAAAGAAGCAAGTGAAAGTCTGATGAGATCTGTGTATTTTTATGGACTTTCTAACTTATTTGTTGCCTCTTAGTCGCATTCCTTAATGAAATAAGTAACCTTGAAACTATCTTATTTTCAAATCAAAATGTGTTACAATTATAACCTTATATTTTTATAATCAAAATGATCCTGGTATTTCTCAAACACCTAGACCAAACTTTGTAATTTTTGAATTTTTTGTGGCTGTTTGATCAAAAAACAAACCAAACATTTGAAAAAAAATGTGTTGTTTTCATGGGCATCAGTTAAATGAAAAATTAGAGTACATGTAACTGCTCTAAATATCTGTAAGTGGATAAATAAACAAAAAAAATGTGAACATTGGAATTGAAGCGAGATACCATTATTTCATGCGTTTGAAAATTGGAATTAAGGCAATATTCCATGATTATTTCATTTTTTTTTTCTACCCAGCCTATCTTGCTTTAATTCCAATTTTCACATTCTTTTTGTGTCCATTGATCCACTTGTAGATACTTGAAGCTTCTACATCCATAAATGGGTTTCTTTCAAAACTACAAAAATGCCTATATTGACATGCAGGCAGTTCCTCAAGTGCTCTGTTATTTACAAGCCTCTTAACCAGTTCTGACAAATCATGGTCTAGTGAAACAGAAGAATGTTTCCCTGAATCACTATGTCGCTGAAGATTTCTGTCCATTGTTTGTACAAGATTTTTTGTTCCTTTTTCAGCACGACAAATTCGAGGTAAAGATCGCTCATTAAAATTTGGTATTAAGTTCTTAATAGGCCCTTTGCAGAACATGATCACGTGCTTGGATACCACTTAGCAACGCCTCGCTGGATGGCAAGCCATCCAAGCATTCTTTCGGAGAACAAAGCTTTGAGTGCGATCGAGCGTGGTCTTCGTGTGTAATTCAAGCGTCGTAAAAGCCTTCTGGTACAGTTATTTCGATAAATATTCAAGAGGTTGAGCAAAAACATCGTTCTTAACTTTGAGGAAGGCAGATAAAGCGAAAGATCGAAGATATAGACACATTTATCGTTTGTTTAGTGGGAGCGCTTCAAGATCACAATGGCAGAGTCAGTGACAACAACGGGGCCTGAAAGTAAGTTTTCCGATTCCTTGTTTGTGATCTCGAAGTGGTTTCATCCGAAAGCGATGGAAATCGTTGTTTACAGAAGCGAATAATGTGATTTCACGTACTGATCGCTTTACAGCGAAACTCGATCATCATGACTCTGGTTCTGTTTTCAGGCGCATGTAACCCAACCATGGATTTGACATCTGTTGCCGAACTGACCTTTGCAGATGTCGAGGGTTATTCTAAGAAAGAGTCGGGCTGCGAGAATATCACGAAAGCATACAAATTTTTTGCCGAGCCAGGATACTTGCATGAGGTGAAAGGTAAGATTTATTATTGTAGCTTTCACTGAAACTTACATAAATGATATTGCACGTTTGTGCAAATGATATGTACTTTTAATTTTGTCTATTTTTTATCAATCTTACGCGTTCACCAGTGTTAGAGACGTCTTTGTCGTTGTCAATTTACATCGCATGTTTATTTTTTCAATCAAGCATACTGAATTTAATAAATTTTTTTGGGTATCAATTTTTTTAAAATCTGCCAGATCTTTTCTAGTTTGCTGCAGTAATAGAAAAGCCAGTGTGAGTGCCAAGTGCTTTCGATCAATGAAGAAGAATGAATCCCCACATTCTCTTGAAGTCACAGTTAGTATGGACAAAACAGTTTCAGGAGCAAGGTGCAGCTGTGTTGCCGGAGCAAGTGGTTATTGTCATCACGTGATTGGTCTATTGTTTTATGTAGCTCACTGCAAACAGCTAGGCCTTAAGGCACTCCCTGACGAATTGACATGCACTAGCATGCCCCAGAGATGGCATATACCTCGAACCAAAAAAATTGAGCAGAAGGAGGTTCAAGACCTACTTGTCAAGAAGCCACAGCCTGGTGCAGACTACACCAAGTATATCAAGAGTACATTGTACTCACCTGCCAAAATGTACAGTGTGCTGACCAAGTCTCAGTTTTCTGGGCGGGAAGCTAAGCCCCTGATGGCAACCTTGGCCCCTAAAGAGGAGCGGATGGCAGGAATTTCGTTTTCAGCCTCACGATTTGGGAATGTCCCTAAAGGGAATGTTCTGTCCTACCAACAAAAGTTATCTCAGGAGTATGTAATAAATGACTATTCTTGTAGTGGTTTCCCTCAACTGCCCTTGGAAACTGCAGGGAGCAGGTATGAAAACAATGTCGCTGTGTGTCTTAGCCAGGAAAAGGCTGCCATTCTGGAGTCTCTGACAGTCACAAGAGATAATTCACTTGACATTGAGGCCAGGACTGTCACTCAAAGTGCTAATGACTTGTGGCATTGTTTGCGGAAAAAGAGAATTACTGCAAGCAAGTTTGGCGTTGTTGCAAAAAGGTTGAGTGGCTTTGAGAATCTTGTCTCTCAGCTTAATCCCAGCAGGCGTGTTGTTACTGCAGCAATGAGGAGGGGAATAGAGCTGGAAGCCAGGGCTGCTATGGTATATGCAAGTGCTGGAAAAGGGAATCAAGTCAACCTTCTCCCATCAGGATTAATCATTGACCCTAAAAGTCCTTGGCTTGGCTGCAGTCCAGACAGGAAGGTTTATGACATCGCCGAAGCTTTAAAAGGTAATAATCCTTTTGGGCTACTTGAGGTTAAGGTGGTCAAGGAAGGAGAAACTGATTTGAAGAATGTTCGATATTTGATTGTTGATCCAGTTACTAAAGAACTGACTTTGAAGAAGAATCATGAGTATTATTTTCAAGTGCAATGTCAGCTTGGTCTTACTGGGCTTGACTGGTGTGATTTCTTTTGTTACTTAAATGATACAACATTTTTGTGTGTTAGGATTAATTTTGACAACGACTTTTTTCAGTCTGCCAAAGATAAGGTAGATATGTTTTTCTTTAATTACTACTTATAAAGTTCATTGTAAACATGACATTCCCATGAGTTTCAGTATTTATTTCAACAACACAAAGGCAATGTGGTAATCTAACATTTCTTGTTGATAAAAGATTTCAGTTTCAACCTTTTACAACGAGTTCATGGTTTCTTCTTATTCAAACAGTTTTGCTTTGTATTATTTTCCACTGATGGACAGCTAAGTGCCATTTCCAGCTGTTTTCATTATGAGTGGACCTTGAAAATTTGTTAATAAGCAGGCAACTGTAAACATCTGATTTACAGAACCCAAAGATGACAATGAAATGTCAGAATCAAAAATATGAAATTCTTTGATCCTGCAGATTGCCCGCTCCACATGGATTCTCAGTTTTGCAATTGTTTTGGTCTCATGCACCTCTTCATTGAAAACTGCCCTTGATCGCGAAGGTATGGTGGGAGATTCAGACCAACACCCCTTTCCCTAAGCAAATCTTCAATATCAAAGCCTTTGTCAGCCATTACTGAGTCATTTCTTTCTACAAGGTCAAGAACCCCAGAACACCTTGTGATCTCCTCATCAGAAATTGCTCCTGTATACAGAGATGACACAAAAATTATGGCACCATGAGGAGCAATACCAATCAGGCACTTAAGTGTAGTGTTACTCTTGTAACTTGAATACAGTTGAGATTGTAATAAGAGTGATGAAGGAGTTTGCACAAACACCTCTGTGCCGTCTAATATGACCCAGGTAGCAGGGTAAAGCTGCTTAAACTCATCGGGCATGCAAGCATCAATCTCTTCCCTTGAGGGCCAAATGGGTTGAGTGCCTAACAAAAAATACAAATAGTTGACCCAAGTGGTCAGCTTCCTGCTGACAGTTGAAATGTGTAGCTGAAATCGAAATGCCAAATCTTGAACAAAAAGCCCTAGCTTAATCCGAACAAGGAACATAAACATTTCATCAATAATATGCATTGTGTGGGTACTCCTTCGATTTTCCTCTGCCCTTGTCGCATAACAGTACATCATATTTTCTGCACTTGGCTTTACAAATTCATAGAAAAAAAGGATGTGCTTATAAGTTGGGAAGCCTGTATAAAATTTGATCAGCTCATTATCGGTAGAGAATCGTTCTAGGCCAAATTTAGATACAATTAGACATTCGGCAGCCAGCTTTTGGTACTGATCTCTCTCTAGCTTCACTTTATCAACTTCCCTCTTCAAATCTTGAAATGAATTCTCTGCATCAGCTTGATATTTGACTAGGTCAGTTTTGGTTGCCTGCAACTCTGCTTTAACTGCTTCTAGCTCATCCTTCAAGCTGGTCATGTGGTGATCTTGCTGGTCAGAAGCAGGTTGATCTTCAACATCACTCTTATCAGTCTGGGTTCCACTAGTGGTATAAGCAAAGTAAACCAATAACTATTAGTGATGTTAGAAAAACTCACAAAAATTAGAAATACCATTGCAAACCTATTTGCAAGATATAGCTCTTTAAGGATGAAATAGTTCCTAAGAAAGGCCTCTCTAACAGCCACTTATCTCTTCTTGTCAAATACTGAATACCTTTCAGCTGTTTCAGTCCTCAAAATCTTTCTCCTTTCTTTACGTTTCACCGTCCAGTTAAATACCGAAGGCACAACATCATTCTTTAGACAACGCCGACCAGACTTGTCAGTTGGTTTGTAGTCTTCCTCGGTAAAGTGCTGAGAACACACCCTTGTGTTAGCTGTTATCTGAAGAAAAAAAAACATGCACGTATTAGCTGACGTTCAAATGAAAATCGTAATGGAAAGCACTCGACATGTTTACCATCTCTTTTACTTCATTAGCTAGCTAGTATAGTAACCGCTAACCTGAAAAAACTTGCCAACATCCCTGCGTATTTTATGTAACCACTTCGCCCTCAGCTGCTCATTTACAGGAAATCTGTGAAATGACAAGGAGTCATCGTAGCGCTTATCATTATTACAAACAGGAACACAGCAATGATAGTTGTTTGTTTTCTTCTTCTTGGGCAATGGTTCGTCGCCTTTCTCCGAAGGATTGGATGCTTGCTGGTCAATGTCTGCATTACCTACATGGAGGAAACAGTTACAATTTACAAAACTTCATCGTGTGACAAAATCGAAGTCCAAATGAAAGAAAAAATCAAAGAATCGAGAACTTACCATCGGAAAGCGCCACAGATTCTGCCATTAAAGCGCCGCCGCTAAACGAACGGTAAATGTGTCGATACCTTCGATCTTTCACTTTATCAGCCCTCCTCAACCCTCAAGAACGATGTTTTTGCTCAATCTCTTGAATATTTATCGAAATAACTGTACCAGAAGGCTTTTACGACGCTTGAATTAACACACGAAGACTACGCTCGATCGCACTCAAAGCTTTGTTCTCCGAAGGAATGCTTGGATGGCTTGCCATCCAGCGAGGCGTTGCTAAGTGGTATCCAGGCACGTGATCATGTTCTGCAAAGGGCCTATTGCTTGTTTCAAGTAGTTGTTGCTGTGTTCTTGGTCAAGGTCAAGAGCTATGTTTTTACCCTTTCCTCCACCATGATTAACAGTTCTGTTCCACACAAATCTTACAGCATCTCTAGGGGAAAGTAAGGCAAAGATAGAAAAGAACTGATATAGGCTTTCCAGGGCATATTGTATTTTAGCTGATAATTTCCCTCTAGGAGTGTAATCATTGATGGAAGTCCTGTGAACATTAAAAAGGACAGTCCAGTTGATTCAGACAAAACAGAATATAGTTCATTTCCAATATTCATAACTTGTACCAGATCATTAGAACTGTTTATTCCTTTGATATTGTTGTAGACTAAAGCACACAAGCTCATAGGAACACATTGCTGTCCTGCATTTACACCAAATAATGTTATATCACCTTGACTATATGGTGCCTTTATTGCTAGAGTTGAATCGACATGAGGCCCAGGATTTGTTTCTATGTCATTACACAGTTTGAATCCAGCACAAGACCCTCTGTGATTAACATTCTTGTACGCACCTAGAAGTTCGCTGCCCGTGTAGAACAATTGATATTTCTTCAAATTTACTTGTTTTCGCCTACCAGGATATCTTCTAAGGCAAGTCAAAGGTATTTGATACAATTTTCATCGAATAGAAGCTGGCTTTTTTCTTACTTTTTGTACAAACCTGATAACGCTGGTTTTTCTCCTTGTCATATTTTGACTTCTTCTGACCCTGCATTTGATAAAACGATGGAGTCTTGATGACAATGGAATTTGCTTCAGAATTCGTTTCCACACAAACAACCTTAGTTGCCTACTTTTCTGTGACAGACGTTTTAGCTTGTTCACTGGAACCCTACTAGGTTCGCGATCGCATTGTCTCGACACATGGCATTCGTATTGATCAACACCATCGGAATTATAACACACAAACTTCGCAAGACAAGATCTCAATTCCTTTCTGCATTTTATTTTTACAAAGACATCATGTTGATCATGTATAGATGATTGTACTGCGTGCTCAAATACATCGCATTTTTCAAATACCTGGAACATCGCTCTTGCTACATTCATAAACAGCATGCGAACGCATAAGACTACACACAAAATCATTAATGCCCAACATAGAAAAAGTGAAAATCCACGAAGCACAGTATACAAACTAAATACAATAATGATCATAACAGTCATAAAAGCAGAGAAGTTACTTTCATCTTCGCTTCGAAACATGGTTTCCTTATAATCCAACATGGCGGTTCTGCTGTTGTTGTTGAATAATGTAAGGAATTGGCGACATTCAACAACTATGGTTCAATGTCTCTTAGCAAACATAATCCTTTAAATAGTCTGGTCCGCGAATTGGCCTCCCACGTGAACTGTACTTCACCACACGCGACTCATGTAAGGGTAAGGATCGACTAACTGGCTCAGATGCTGGCACTGCAGTTCTTTCTAGTTCTGTTGCTGCGAACTGAGTATCTCCTTGATCCTCTGCAGGTACTGGAGTACCTCCTAGCTCATTTGCTGTTACTGGAGTACTTGGTTCTTCATTAAGCTCTGAACTGTGTGTCTCAGTAGTATTAGGTATCAGTGGGCTAGGCAACTCATTTGTAGGCTCTTGGGGCTCGGATGTCAAACGCAAATGGCGTCGATTTTGTCGAAATGTCCTTCCATCCTCAGTTGACACCTTGAAGGATCGTACCCCAGCCTGTGCATCGACTCTCTCCTTGATCCACCTTTCTGTATGCGGAGCTGGCTTGATGCGTACAGAGTCCCCTCTTCTTAGTGGCTTGAATTCCTTCACATTTCTATTATAGTAGTAAGCCTGCTTTTCCTTTCTATTCTGCAGTAGCTGAGCTGTGAAGTCCGCATCCCTTGGCTTGAGGAATCTGCTTGATGTGGGAAGTAAGGTTTTTGTTCGACGCCCGAACAGCCTCTGGGCAGGAGAAGTGCTCATCCCCTCTGTCGGCGTATTTCTGAAGTCAAGAAAACCAAGATAGGGGTCTGATCCAGACTCTAGAGCTTTGCGCATGATACATTCCACTGTCTTGACTGCGTTTTTGGATTTACCGTTTGACTGGGGATATCCTGGAGAACTAGTGACATGTTCAAATTCGTATTGCTTTGCAAATCTCTGGAACTCTCCAGAGCTAGACTGTGGGCCATTGTCGCTAATCAAGCGGTCTGGAATTCCGTGCCTGGCCATATGACTTTTCAGTTTGGTTATGATCTCCTTGGATGTTTTGCTGGTAAGCCTGTCTACTTCAAAGAAGTTTGAGAAATAGTCAGTGGTGACGAGGTAATCCTTGCCTTGAAATTCAAACAGGTCACTGGCAATGAACTCCCAGGGCCTTGACGGTATTGGGTGGGTAGCCATTGGTTCTTTCTGCTGCTTCCGAGAAAAGGTGTTACACACACTACACTTAGAGATCATTCCCTCAATCGCTTTGGTCATTCCAGGCCAGTAGAATGCCTCGCGAGCTCTTCTTAAGCACGTCTGTATACCCAAGTGACTTGCATGAAGCTTACTACAGATTTCGTCTCTCATACCAAGTGGTAAAATCACACGATCACCCTTAAAGAGTACACCATTCTGTACAGTAAGTTCTTCCCTGAAGGGAAAATAGGCGCGGACGTCAAGTGGTACCTCTTCCTTACTCTCTGGCCAACCAGCTTTAATCATTTCCGCCAAAAGATTTAGTTCCCCATCGTCATGTGTTAACATTTGGATTTTGCTCAGTGTTTCTTCCCTCACTGGTAGAAAGTGAAGCATGTCAACATGCTCAGCTTCTATTTCGGTTGGGGACCTTATATCTCTCAGAGAGATCTCCTCTTCATTTCTTTGGCCACTCCCAAACTGAGGCAGGTATGCATGGCTCAATGTGTCAGCCAGGTACATTTTGGTCCCTTTCTTGTAGCCAACCTCGAAATCGTACCGTTGTAGTCTGAGCAGCATGCGTTGCAAGCGTTTGGGTGCATTAACAAGGCTTTTCTTGAAGATTGATTCAAGTGGCTTGTGATCAGTCTCGATTATCACCTTTCTCCCATACAAATATGTCTCAAACTTCTCCATTCCAAATACTATTGACAGGAGCTCCTTTTCAATTTGCGCGTAGTTGGTCTCTGTGCTTGTTAAGGATCTGGATGCGTAGGCAATAAGGTGGCCGTCCTGCATAAGGCATGCTCCCAGACGATTCAATGATGCATCACACTGTAGTACGGGCAGGACCTTAGGGTCGAAAAACTTTAGGACGGGTGCCTCTGTTAAGATCCTCTTCGTTTCCTCTAGGGCTACACCGTGAACGTGCTCGTCCCACACAAACTCAGTGCTGTTCGTCGTAAGGTCTCGCAGCGGGGATGTAACTTCTGAGAGGTCAGGCGCAAACCTCTGAAGGTAGTTGGTCATTTCCAGAAGGCGCAAAACGGACTGCTTGTCGGAGGGCGTGGGCATATCTGTTACAGCTTTTACCTTGCCAGGATCGGGCTTGAGTCCGTCTGCAGACAAGACATGGCCCATGTAGGACACCTCCTTTAGGCGGAGCTGAAGTTTGCCACTGTTAAGCTTAATGTTCTTCTCACGGCAACGTACTAGGAGGCTTCGGAGTTTTCTGTCGTGATCTGCAATGGCCTTTTTGTCAGACTCCCCACATCCGAATACCAGGATATCATCTGCTATGGCTTTGCAACCCTCCAAACCTGCAAGTGCTTCATCAAGTCTGCGCTGGAATTCTTCCGGTGCTGGTGATATACCAAACGGCATCTTAAGCCATCTGTACCGACCCCAGGGTGTACCAAATGTGGTCACATAGCTGCTTGCCTCGTCCAAGGGAACATGCCAAAACCCATTCTTGGCATCAAGAACAGAGAAACATCTTGCTTTTGACAGCTCCGGTAGGATATCCTCAATGATCGGCATGGGGTAGTGGTTTCTTCTAAGTGCTTGGTTTAACGGTTTTGGGTCTATGCACAGCCTGACCTTGCCATTCTTTTTGAGTGTCACAACTGTGGCCGATATCCACTTTGTTGGTACATTCACTGCAGCGATGATATTGAGTTTTTCTAGACGACGTAGCTCCTCTCTAAACTTCTCTTTCACTGCTAATGGTACTTTTCTCGTCGGGAGTTGGACTGGAGGGACAGATGGGTCGATTTCCAGATGGAGAGCACCTTCTAGATTACCTTCCCCATGAAAAACATCTGAGAACTCTTTCACTACAGAATCCTCAATCAGAGTGGATTCTGCTTCATCCTTTGTCACAGAAACTTCCACAGTCAGGATGTTCTCCTTACAAACTGAGGTGCATTTGCTGGCTTGCTCTAGATCCAAGTAGAGGCTTACAGTTCCCTTTCACAACCATAAACTCGATACTGTATCTCCGACCATTTTTAGGGTTAATGACCCGTACTCTTGTCTTCCCAAGGGGTGTTTCCTCTGTTTTGTTATACATCACCAAGGTTACACCTGCATTGGCTAGGGCTGGGGGGTTCTCCTTACCGTAGACCTTCCTGAAGATTTCTTCTGGTAGAATGTTAACGGTAGCACCACCATCAAGCTGGAAACACACTTCATGATCATTGAGAACCATTGTTGCAAACAGTTTCCCTGCCCCCTTTCGTTCATCATCAATAGCGCAGATGTCCTCCTTCACAACTATGCATGCCATATATTCATCTGACTCTGTGTCTTCTTCCAGTTGATGAACTAGCTTTCTTGCAGGTTTTCGTCGCTTCGCTTGGTAGGCAACTGCAAAATGGTTCTGCTTACCACAGGATAGACATGACTTTCCCCACGCCGGGCACTCAAATTTGTTTCTTGGATGTGTCCTGGTACAGAACTTGCATCTAATGTGCTTATCTCCAGGTCTACTACTCGCACCTCTCTTGCTTTCAGTGTAGTGAATCGCCTCTTGACCCATCGCCTTTATCTGATGATTACTTGTTTCGTGTGACCTGCAAATATCAATACAAGTCTTCAGTGTAAGATTGGACACTTGCAGAAGCTTTTTACGCGTTTGGTTGTCACGAATTCCAATCACAATACGGTGTCGAATAAGGCTGTTTTCCAGCGTTCCGAAATTGCAAGTCTTCGCCCGGGTATGGAGAACAGTAAGAAATGCATCAACTGACTCATTTGGTTCCTGATCTCGTTTATTGAAATAGTATCTTGCGTATATTTCATTTGTCTCACCCATGCAATATTGCTCGAACTTCTTAAGGACAATCTCGACATCACGCTTCTGGGTTTCGTTCTCGAAATCTAAGCCTTCATACACGTCCAGAGCATCAGATCCAATACACGTCAATAATGTGGCTGTTCTCAACTCTGTGTTAGCTGTTGGGTTGCTCATATCCCAAAGCCTTGCAGCGATTTCATAATTTCTCCAATCTCTGTAAAATCTCCTCCAGTTGGCCGCCAGATTTCCACATAATTCAAGCTTGGCCGGTAGAGGAATGTTTATTGGGATCTGCATCACCGTCGTCTGTTGTGGTCCCACAGTTACTTCGGTTGTTACCGACGTTTCTTGGCTATCTCTAGACATATTTTTTTTAACTTACTAACTGCTCCTGTACTCCACGCTTAAGTACAACTCCAAATTCTTTGTAGGGATTTCACTCATCAATTTCGTTGCGAGCTCCTGAAAAGAGAGCTTCGTTTGAATACGAAAACGACCAGGTTCTTTGCAGTCTACTGGATCGTAAACACTAGCGACGTTTTTCGGCACATAATTCTCGTCTTTCTCGAATACCTCGGCGTTAGATGCTCACTTTCCTCGAAGAAGACGACTACAGAGATTTAGGAAGACCGAGCCACCACTCCTGACACCATGTAACGTTCGCAAGCTACAAGTCCAAGATAACTCTTTATTAATGGCGCCAAAATGTTGCAACCGTCTATACAAAACCCATTACAAGTTACATGACGTGTTGGTCCCAGGACCTTGTGACCAGTAAGTATTGTCACACTGTCCTTTGTACCTGTGAACCGATAATCAAGTATCTTGCATTCACCAATACCTAAACTGTTCGTGTCAAAGTTTTCCGTCAAGTTCGTTAATGTACTTCTCTCATCGTTTGTCACGGTCTGTATATATTTTGCACTCATGGATTGCTTGTTTGATCTCGTGAGAACAAGTAAGAACTTGTTTGACATATTCGCTAGGAGTTCGCGGAGCGACCCCGTTCTGAATGTAGGTTCATTATCTTTCCGTGGAGGTATTCCGCCAACGGCGTGGACGTTTTAAGTAATTTGACCGTATTTGCCATGACACCGTTTGCCAAACCTGTCGGCATGTCGACCGTCTGACTAAAAGTCTTTCAACAGAATCTTCGACTATAGCGAGAAAACACGAAGACAACCTTGTGGGATGTATTACGCGCAAAGAAATGCTCCTGGAGGGCCGGAAATAGCTTATTCTCGTCCCCAGAATCCACGTGGTTTTTCATATTGTTCAGACCTAAAAGTACGCACTTGTGCAGAAACGCCGGAAGTGAGTTTTGTGGGAGAAATATGACGACAACGACGACCAAAGGGTAATTTAATCTGGGACATTCCTGTTGTACAGGAAGCCCAAGTAATAAATAAAAGAAGAATAAGATACATACTGAAACAAAGCCAATGTAACCTGAGATTACAGCCAAGGTTTAGCAGGTTTCATTGTAATTCTCTCTTAAATGGGCATGCAAAAATTTCATATCACCTTGCCTGACCTGGAATTTAATTTACCAAGGAAAACCAAAATAGAACCAAATCTCTTGTTAAAGCAATTAAGGTATTATTACCATCATGAAATAAAGCAATCCCAGGATAAAAATAGTTTGCATTACAATGAATAATGCTTTTTCTTATAGAATTTGACAGGACAGATAGACATGGAGTTTTTGAGAGGGTGGTCCACATGCACACTTTTTATTTAATTCAAACCTGTGGCACAACTAAATTTTTAAGTAAAAAAATAAGATGAACCTTATGATAAGAGCAGGCTGAGACTCCTTCAACTTGATCATCCTGGATTTAAACCACTAATTATACATAATCTGTGAGCAGTGGTAACTTTACCTTTATCTTGATTTGACAGACATTTCTTGGCTGTACTTATGAGGTATGTGATGCACACACACATCCTTAAACACATGGAAGGAATCAAAGTAGTCAACAAGTATTCTGGAGACAAGAATTACATAGTTCATTCTATGTCGCCTTTGATCTTCAACACTAGGCAAGAACTGGATATTAGGAATATCAAGGATATCTTTCTCTCGTGCAGTCAACAGATGGTTACCTGACACCCTATTCTGTACCATAGTATGGTTAACCCAGTGTACATCCCTATTTTGCTCTGACACAGACATATTCCTTCTTGACAAATGAAAATCAATGTTGTCAAAGGTGATGACAAAACCAGGATGACGCTCTTTTGTAGCTCTGTCAATTCCTTTCTGGCATTTATGGACTCAGGTGATACTAGTTTCCTGTCTCCGTCCTTTAACAGTTGCTCATGGAGTTGCTGAAATTCCTTGTTTTTTTTTTTCTCCAACAAAGCCTTCTCGGTGGTTATTCTGCTTCTTACATCTTGGAGGCATGCATCATGTGACTAGGCTTTTGTAGATTGTGGTCGTAAAATGAGCATATTATGCTCTTGGCACTGCTCGAAATTTCTCAAAATTATGCTGGCATTAGGCTTTTTTTCCAAATTATGCTCGGTGTCAGCTAACATATGCTTCCTATTTTTAAGGAAATTAGTACTAATTAAATACCACTATAAATACCATCAAATTTGACTTAAAGTGGCTTTTGCTAGTCTTGATAAGGTTTCAATAACATATATGGAGACAAGCATCTTATATTATCTTATTAACTATGTCTTAAGTTAATAACAACAATGATATCAAAGTCAACCGTTTCTAGACTCTTGGCGAGTGCAGGTGCTTTGCATTGCGTCTGGTCTTGACGCTTATTGTACTGCAACATAACAGAAACCTGTAGGTAGTCCACGAGAGCATGGTCTTGCAAATCATTAAAAGATGCGTTGAGAAGAGAGAATACTCTCTCAGCTGCCGCCGATGAGGGCTGCACCAACAAAACCTTCATAACTGCAGAAGACCAGTTAGGCAGATTGTCCGATTGTTGCCTCCACCACTTCACTTTATCTTCTTCACAAGTCATTCTGACGTCCATGGCGGCAGCAATATAGGCGGGCAGTTCTGTAACGAGGGAATCGATTACGTCGTTACTGTCCAGGAACAGAAACTGACGCAAAGCCTGTACGTTTGCTGGTGTTGGTCGGAGCCACTGAACAGTTACAGGGCACATTATTCTTGCAGCGTTGAAGGCACTCAATGTTGTGTAAATCCACGTTGAATTTTCGCAAAAACCACTGAATTGCAGGCTCGACACTTCTTTTGGCCTCCCGCTCCAATGCTGCTACATTTTGTGAGGGATCCTCGTTGACAATAGATACAGCTACGGCATGAACATTTGGCAAATGCACGTTTTGGCATGCATTGCTAACTCCTTGCAACCTCTCAAAACACGAGAAAACTAGTGGGCCATCTCCCTCTAAAGCATAAGTGGCCTTGACAAAAGACTCTCCTACATCAACGATGGCTGCTAGCTCAAGCTTGAGACTGAAAACCTTGCTTGGATCTTCCAGGATATCAACCAGTTGACGTGAGATTTGGGGGGCGACATTTTCTCTAACAGCATCTTCTAAAAATCTTTGTACATCACCAAATTGCTCCATAAGCTGCTTGAAAACCTCCCATCTCGACCACCAACGAGTTTCGGAAAAACGTTTCGGCTTACGTCCAGTCAAATCCTTCCACATAAGTGCTGCTCTGTGGCTATTGAAAAATAGGCGGATCCATAGATTACCCAACTCTTTCAGACTGGGAATTACAAAATGATTGCCGACATTATTCAGAGTGTGAGAAAAACAAACAACATTGAATGTTTCTGCAGTATGCTTTTTTAAAGACATGTGGTTTTTCAGGATGCTTTTCTTATAGGCTAGGATTTCCTTGCATGCATCACAGAACAGCTTCCGGTTTCGAAGGCACAAATGTTCATTTGGGAATTCCTTTAACCGATCGTGAAGATTCTTGTTCTTGGGATCAGAGTTTCCCCTTTCTTTGTATTTTCCTTGGTTCTGTTTAAGAGTACGTTCTCTGGATATCGCAGCTCTAGGTACAGCATCGCTAGTAATAACAATGCTGGAAGTAGTCGCCATCTTTGATTCTGGCAGCCGAGCCCCCGAGCCTGCAGTTTCAAAACGAGCGTGGACTGAGGAGAGACCACAGGATGACCGCAGATTTAACAGTCCATGAAACACGCCAAACATTTGTATTTAAAAAATGCAGAAACGAAGTGCAAAGCGAAGCGTGTACTAAAAAATAATTTTTTTTTGGTTTGAAAAACAAATTATGCTTGCAGTGTTAAAATGTGCTAAAACCTTAAAATTATGCTCGTTTTGCCCCATTATGCTGCTAGCACAATCTACAAAAGCCTACATGTGACTCTCCTAATGCTTCCATTTTGGTCAGTGTTCGATAATTTGAAGCAGTTTCCTTTAATTTGCTTAGCCTGTTGAGTACTCCCTGCAAGTAAATTTGGTGAAATATGTATGATTATATACTTTTTTTGATGAACATGTAGTGTATGTCACTCCCACATCTTTCACTTTAAAGTAACTGAAAAAAATATCAACCAGGTCTAACAAAAGAATCTTTTACTAAAAACTTAAGAATATTACAGTATATATAAGGGTATTAATGGAGATAATTGAATGAAACAATGTTCAAGAAAACCATGGTATACGGCGAGTTCCACAAACATTCTTCAGGAAAGTGCAGCATTGTAGAAATCAGTTCAGTAAGATTTTTGCGAAATTATATAATAAAAGAACTCACTGTTAGCTTGGGATAGGGTGTGCCCTCCCCCCCTGTCCCCACCCCATGCACCCTACCTTAACCTGCCCCTGAGTAGGCATCAATCCAAAATATTATAATTCTACAACTTGCAATTTTAGAAATACAGAGAGGTTAATGTCAGTTGTCTATATTGGAGAGAAAGAAAGGTAAAGAGGCAGAGCACTGGTAGTGGATATGGTAAACATCAGAGGGAAATACACTCTGAATTCAACTCCTAGTTCAAAAATTACGACTTAATTTTAAGCAAAACATTACCTCCATTGATTCAGTTTTAATAAGAATTCCAAAAACACTGGCGCTTGCATTCATGTGGCTGTTGCGTTGTTTAAGGAGGACAGAACCCGCGATTGCAATGCTAGGTAACCAATTAGCTGTACTTGAAGTGTTTTTTGATGAAGAGCAAGTAAGCACAAATGATTAAAAGACGGGTGCGCGTTCTTTCCATTTGTCGCAAAGTTTTTTCATGTCAAAGTTTATAAGATCATCTTTGCTTGTTTTTCTGAGCGGGATCGATGGATTTTTCTTTGAACAAAGTAATTCATTCATCTCTGATGCAACGACGCGTAGAACATGAGAAATGATTTCCGTTCTCAAAGTCTTGCATTTTAGAACTGTTTTTGCAATTCTTGAGGGTGGACCCTGAGCCAAGGCCTTAACAGTTGGTTCCATATCGCCAGACAGGGTTTTGTTCACTGTCTTACTGGGATACTCAACAACGACCTTCGTCTTTGTTTCATTTTTTTGCTTATTTGCCCGTTTTATCTTTAGACTCGAAGGGACAAATGGTGTGGCAAAAGTGCTTCGTACGAGAGAAAACGTGCCATTGTCAAATAAACAACCTTGTGGTTTACCAATCGGGCTTATAGTGAGCCTTGGTAACGCTGAACTCGGGGGAGTTAAGTTCGAAGAAGAACAAGCCGTAGGAAATTCATTTAAACTTACAAATGAAAGGTGTTTTTTGATTGATGTCCCACTGCGAGCTGTTAATTCATTTATGTTTTCGGTGCGCAATAATCGTTTCACACGTTTGCCACTCGCTGAATAAGCTGACTTGAGCTCAGTCTTTATCTCCTTGACATGTTCTTTCGCTTTTTGGTATTTTACCAAGGACTTGTAGCATTTAATGCACACTGCAACGTCCGAATTAGAGTAAACATTTACGTTGATGTCCAATGCCTTGTTTATAAGTCCTTGAAGGTCAAAAGAGCTTGTTCCCATACTACCAGATTTAAAAACACGCACACGTTGTTTAGAAGTGACTGCAGCTGAACAAATAAACCAATTTGTATCACTATTCAATAACTTTTTGGGAGTAACATTCATCGTTCACTTGGTTAAGATCCCCGGGTCAAGATCGTTGTTTCGCACGTGTGCATCTGTAATGTTTTGTTTTCGCACGCACAGCAAGCACCCAGCAAATATAACGAGGAATTTGATTGGCGTAGCCGATAACAATAATGTGCATTCTATTGGTTCTCAAAAACAAAGGGAAAGGAATGTGTCTCTCTCGTGAGCAGCCGTTAGTGGGGGGGGGGAAGGAGCGGTGTGTGACGACCCTAATAACGGAAGGAGACTACGCCAACGACTGATATTTCCTCAAAATATCTCCTCTTAACATGATTCTCGGGGCTTTTTACATCATCAGATACTACTGGAATGCTTTTAGAAAGATCATCGATGTTGTTTTTATTATTTTCCCTGGTACTCTCCATATGAAAACTCAAGAAGATTTCGAGAAGCGTTACATGCCACATAGAAGCGTTACATGCAACATGGCAGACGCATAAATTAAAAAAGTGAGTGACGTCATGTGAAAACCAAGAATTTGATTTGTCTCTTAACATAACATGTGATTATATATACAAGGAGATCAAGTTTCGAAATCACGTGACCTATGTGCAAACAGAACGAGCGTGTGACTAAATATTGTCCAACCGTTTATAACACTCGCCCTAGTTGTTCACTTGTGAATCAACTATACGCAAAGATACAAAGCACGTATTTCAACTATCGCAATGTCTGACGTAAATGTTGTTTACTTAGAAAAAGGAAGACAGTTCTCGAATTTTCCAAGTTTGTTTGACAAAGGCCTTTTTGGCTGGCAAGATAATGGAAATTTGCTGGACGTGTAAAGTGAAGAATTAGAGATTCTGTCTTTGCTTCTTATGACGTTATCTTCGCTAAGCAATAATCCAAATAGAACCACATGAATGGGGGATTGAACAATTTAGATTTAGATTAGACTTAGATTTAACAATTCGTCTAACGAGGGTGGAGGATGACTCACTAGATGAAGGAAGAAGCTTGAGTAACCTCTCGGTAATAGAAACCGGGCAAGTAGCCTTATGAGACCTTGCTAGGAGGGATGTATGCCCCTCCCTATACTTTTCGGAATGAAAACTGACATTTATTCACTTCAAATAGAAACATCTTTAACAGACAAATTACGAATTTCGTCCATACGGTAAAACCCAGCGAAGCCAACCAAGAGAATGAAAAGAAAACGAATAACAGCGAGAGAACTACTAGAAATATCATGATTAGCGATCCTACAAACTGTGTCGACGGATAAAGGCTCTTTGGGCTGAACGGGATGTGCAAGTTTCCTTCTAGCACCCTCTATGGATGACTTAGCAAGGGGGTGAGTAGTGGGACATTCTACTATCCCGGCCAGACTATGACCCCACTTAATGCCGTAAACAACTGACTCTATAGAAGATATGCCCGTATTATTGCTAACTGCGATTACAGTAAGCTCGCTAATAAAGAGAGTGACATGCAGAGGCTTTGCGGGAATAACTTGTACGCCAATCTTAGAAGACGCGAATTGACGCCACTTCAGCCAGCCAGATCCGTATTTCTGCACGGTGGAAGGAGCCATGGACTCCAACTGTAAATGGAGAAGGTTTGGAACAACCAGAAAATTTGCATCAGTCCAAATCCCCAATTGCAGAACGTCTACAAAAAATAAAATAAAATAAGAAACCAAGAATAACCAAAAGGAGAGACAATACAAACAGAAAACCATCAAAACGGCCCATGAGATCCTGCCAAATCAGGCAAAATACAATAAAATAGCAAACGCGGCATAAAAACAATTTAGCCCAAAACGCGTATGGTCAAAACGATGATGTCAATTCAGGCAAAAAGTGCAAAACAAATGGAGGTCAAACTACTGACCAAAATGACGCTGCCAAATCAGGCAAAAAGTGCAAAACAAATTGAGGTCAAACCACTGACCAAAATGACGCTGCCAAATCAGGCAAAACTCAACATGGCTAAACTAAAAGATCAGCAATGACAAGCTGAGGAGTAGAGCTGAAAGAAATGAGACGTGCATGGTAAACAAGGAGGACAAAGGGTTACCTAAAGTCTAGCTGTAAGGCTAAAATTCTGAATCTCGGGCAACCACTGAAGACCGAGGGACGCGCCTTGTAAATCTGCCTCTGGCCGGGACCTTCCAACAAGAGGTCTTCTATACAAGGAAGCTCAAACACTCCCTTAACAAAAGACTTGAACTTGGGAGAGCTGTCATGCAAAAAGGGCCAAAAATATGCCAAAGGCCACCGTGGGACGATCAAAGTGCCGTGACCAGAGCACGCCGAGAGAGCTCTAACGAAAGGCACGATGGCACGCACAGGAGTGCAGACCCGATTGTTCTCGTCTCGCCAATCCTGGGCCAAGGCGTCAATGTCGCTGCAGCCGGGGGAGGCAAATTTAGAACTGATTGAATCTTGGAACCTGGGCATTGTAATGCGATGCAAATCGATGGATTGTGTGGGGGCCCCACTTGGCGTCAATCACTCGAAATACAGAAGGATTGACGGACCAGTCATCTTTGTCAATAAATATGCTGAGAAGATCTGCCCTTTCATTAAGCATGTTAACAAGACAGAGATTAAAAATGTCCATAGCCAGAGCCTGGAGATAACTTTTGGAGTTTCCGATAGCAACAATTCTGGCAGCGCCCTGATTATCAGTAAAGATCTTAACTCTCTTGTATTTCAATTGAGCAACGTAGGAAAGCAACACGAAATAAATAGCTAGTAGTAGAACTTTGGCCGATATCCTTGGGTTCCCACATGCCGCTAACTACGGTGCCGTCAAGCGAAGCTGAAAAACCTCCAAAAGCTATATCACTTGCATCGGAAAACACAACGGTATGGGTCGCTAATGGTGGCCTTATAGAATAACCGTTGAAGCAATTGATGTTGCAGTACCAAAATTTTAGCTCAAGTAGAAGACTGGGAGAAAAATGAATGGTGTCCCAAGCTGACCTGGTTTCAATGGTGAAGTACATCTGCCTGGCAATTAACACGTATATTGCGTACTTGAAACACCTAATTGTAAAACACAATAAGAATACCAAATACAGAACATGCAGAAAACAAATATCTGCTAAACTATGTACCGCAGATATTTTAGTATTCTGCACTATCCTAATGTATGGAATGACATACAGCAAAACAATAATTTATGGAGAATATTGGATTATGGCCTGTGTAAACGCCATAATCGACGAAGTAAAGAACAAAGCCAGTATAACGAGAAAGAGTAGGCTACTTATCTTAAAACAAGGCCCCAATGGACGAGCCGGTCTAGCTTCCGAACGAGAAGCCAAATCCTTAGATGAGAATCTCGACGAAGAAGCGGCGCGGAATGCAGAGGGGGAACCGCTTCCTTTCTCGTCAGAACGGACACGACGACGCTTCTCTTTATTGATTTTTCTCCGGGCTTTCCTCTCGGCACGATAAATTCTCTTCTCGTTGTCAGAGTTAGAGGCGAGTTCGTCAGACAAATATTCGTTAACGGTAGCCCATCCAAATTCGCTCTTGTCAGCTAGCTTAATGGGTTTAACACGCTTGGAAACCAATTCAGTACCTGACTCCAGGGCAGCTTTAGCTTTCTCGTACGATTTCTGCTTGAGAGCGTCAGATGCTTCGTCTAGTTTATCCAACTGCTGCTGATTACCTTTCCGTTTACAGGTATATTGTTTGCGCCGAGCTCTCTTGACTGCTTGCTCAACGGACAAGCTGTTCTCTTCGGAAAATCGCTTCGCGAAATCGCTTAGCGAAATCGCTTAGCCGAGATTCAATAACCTTAGTGAGGTTACGGGTTGAAGAACCCATCGATTCCGAAACGGCAGACTGTATGGCAGCACCTACAGAAGGGTTTGAAACTCCATCGTTCTGACTAGAACGTGCCCTAGTTTCCTCATTATGCATACGGTCCTTTGTCTCTAGAAAACAATAGCAATAACAATAGACGTCCTTTGGGACTGTGGCGCTTTGTTTGTTCTTCTTAGAGGTTTTTTTCTAAGTCTATAAAAGATTGGTAGAATTATGGAAATATGGAAAGTCGAACATTTCCAACATAATTTTTGCACTTTTCCTGCAATTTTAGCCATTTCTATCACCGTTTCTGTCGAGGTGGTTTCTTCATCTTTCACGCACTGCTTGTGTTATGGTGGATTTGTGCGCCCAAACGTAAGCTCAGGCTATTTTTTTCAAGGGAAAGCTTACCACCAAAAAACCATGACTTCTGGCAGATTGAAGCTTGTCCATTGCAGTTTTTTCTAGAGCATCGTCAAACAAATCCATCTCCCGATGCAGTTCGTCGTTGCCATTCGAGTGCATTTCCGCACTAAGGTTTAGGGCATTTCATTGACGAAGAGAGTAGATTGTGCTCTTTGCACTACTCTATGCACCGCTCGTGATTGGCTAGAAGTCATTAAAGTTTTCATAAGTTTAAATTAGATGCGACAATTTTGGTTTTTGAAATTCACAGTTTGATCTAAGAGAGGGCTTAATATCGACTCAAAGATTTCATACTGCAATGAATTCGTGCAAAAAAATTCTGTTAAGGAATGCCCCAATCACAAGGAGGTATACCCTTCCGTGCAGTGTGCTTTTTAAGTTTGCAGCACGGGGAATAAAAAAACAAGTAATTCACACTTTCGCAGATATACTCGATTACCGTATTTACCAATGTATAATACGCACTTTTTGCCGAGAAATTATAGTTCGAATTTGTGATGCATATTATACACAGAACCCATTGTTTAGAAACGTTCATATCAGCATACTCTAAACAACAAACCAAAAGCTTAATTGTAACTGTTTGCTAATGAATACAATTCAAGTTACAACGATTAGAACATTTTCCATTTCGGTCTCAGAAGGAATTTAAATAACTTGAAACAAAACATTTAACAAGAACAACAAAACAAAATGTCTATCTCGAGCAATCAAAAGTTTAAGGAAGAAGAAGAAGCAAGTGACAGTGGGTGGTGTGCTGAAAAGGCGGACAACCTAATGATTTTTAACCAAAAACCGTAAGGCCTGCTTTTTTGTTACGCGTTCCAGGCAATCCCGACAGTGTTGTTCAAACCAGATGATTGATCAGCCGCCATCTTGGATGATATTACATAGAGTGGATTGGGACGAGCACTATTTGACACATTTCTAACATGGAGGCCAAGCACGATCGAACTTTATTACGAGCACTAGTATTCGTACACCACAAAACGCCTGCTCTAGAGGCTATATTCAAATAAAAAAACAAGCCATTTTTCTTTCAATACATGATTTAACAAAGATCAACTCCTGGTTGGCGCAAAACTTTATTTTCCTAATTATGGTCGAAAATATAGGGTGCGTATTATACATGGGCACGTATTATACACGGGTAAATACGGTAAGCTCCAAAAGAATTTTACTGGGTTCAACCTTAAGCCTAAAGAGTGTCTTCAGTTAGCATTTTTAAAGGGTGAAGTTTTTTCAAGAGGCAAAATCAGTGCATTTGTAGGTGGTCGGCACGGCACACGTATATAACTACTTATCATTGCATTATTCCGGCTCCTACTCCGTGTACCGACACAGATGACGTAAAACAAAGACAGACAATAAAAAAGTTGTTACTGAATAATTTGCACACAATGGTGAAACAATGCTTATGTCATCTGTGTCGGTACACGGAGTAGGAGCCAGAATTCCGAAAATAATATTATTATCATGGTGTGAACTAGCAACTTGACACGTTAGCTCAGTGATCTAGAATAGTGACAAGTGTTAGTGGTACAGAGTTCAAGGCAGACTGCGGGAGACATAGGAAAAAGGACAGAAAAAGCCAAGCGGACCTGAAATAGAAAGACAGGAAAGAGGATGAGATCCAATGGTTTCTTCTGTAAGTACAAATTAGCCATGTCTATATTCGATTCCGTTGTGTATATGTATTGTTCTTCAAAACAATAGCGCGAATGCATAATTAATTTGTCGTTCATGCTTACAGCATCTTGCTACAATAAAAGCTGGTGTGTCGCTTCTAGATTTCCTAGATCCCGTTAGGTCTTTATTACTTTTACAGGCAGCAAACCTCTCAAAGTACGGTTTTAAGTTCAATTCAGTCCTTAACCCTTAGTTACTTACTATATACGTTAGAGAATTCTCTTCATATTCTGCGTTTCAAGCGAAAGGCCGTTTTGACTATCATGCTAGAAAATTTCACTTTTGCAGCAAAGAAAAACTCAAAACGTTAGGGGTTTCTGAAATACCCCTAAAACGTAAAAATAGCCCCTGTGATTCTGAAGTTTGTTTTCCCGTTTTCATAGTTGCGACACGTCCGTCTTCCAATGCTATTTATATATCATTGATGCAAATTGTAATTTGCCCCATGGCAAACATTTTCCTCAAAACGTCTGCCCTAAAATATGAATAACCCATTTATTTCAGTATCCTAGTGAAATTGGATAATGTGACTCCTTGTAATGGAAGGAAAGAAATTGGAAAGAAATTGGCCACGCTACCAGTTGGTTGTCACCATATTTTAATTAACTTTAGCATTAATAATTTTCGTAATCATTTTTTTGATAGACATCCTCCCAGCACTGCTGCAAGGCCTTAGGCTGTGAGGACCCTTTGCATCAGCCTTTTTGTTATAAATAACAGAAACCTTAAACAATTTCAAGCGATAAGTTCACTAAAGCAAATTCTGGGAATCTTGCAAACAAGAAGATAAGGAAAAATCACCTCTAATGTAAGAGATAATGCAATTTGCTGTGTTTAAAGAACAGCATCCACTGACGTTTAGTCCCTATTGTACATCAGGGAGAATGTAGATTGTCCAAATTCCTAAGAGATCTTACGATGGCAAACAATTCTAAGTATTTTCGTATGGGTGCCGCGACAGCTAACACCTGCATACCTTTTCTAGTGTGAAACGATATTCAGGGGTTTCAATACGTTTTTGCACAAGCAGGTACTTAAGAGTAACAGGCGGGTACATTAGGGGGGTCTGGGGGCATGGTCCCCTGGAAAATGTTGAAGTTTTAGACTCTCGCAGATGCATTTTCATGCATTTTCAGGTCTTTTTTTGTTGCTTTGTTGTTTCAATTTTTTGCTCCCAAGTCAACCAATTTAAAAAAATTTGAAGAGAATTATGTTACAATAAAGTAGTCACAGTCGACTATTTCTATTGAGGTGCTACACTTTCGCAACTGGTATCTTTAAAATGGTCTAAGTTTAATGTAGTTTTAGCTTAGGGTTGATCCTTAAATAAAAAAAAAATTAATCTATTGTATAGAGAAACATGGTTATATTTAAGTCGCATATATCATTACAAAAACACAGAAATAACTTAAACAGTGTATGTAACTGAGTGTCTTATTTTACTTATATCAGTCTGAAGCCACTTAATTTACGACTAGATTTTCAAGACTTTCAAGAGCCGAGCCTTTTACTGCTTGAACACTTTCTACCAGATTTTAACCAAAATTGAGTTTCAGAGGTACAGAACCACGATCTTCTGGAACACCGTGGTGTTCTAGAATAAGTGAATTACCATCTTTTTGCTTCGAATAGAGCAAAAGTTCTGCTATGTCATCATCCTTTCTTGACCTTGGAAGTTCTCCAGGATTTTAGGCTCTCATTAGTCAGAAGGAGCACTGTGGCCTACTTCGTCTTTCATTGATTCCAAGGTGCTCTTTGATGTTGGATAGAACGGCTTCTTCCCACGTTTCCTATTGCCGTGTGGTGCTACTTCGAATTGCACTTCTTCACTTATTTCCTGTGTAGTGTGATACTGCAGTAGGCATGTATCATGCATTCTACTACCGCTGCTGTCACTTAAAAAGAAGATAGAGCAGCACAGTCCCAAATCATTCGATTTTGAACTGATGTGGATGTGCAATTCGTTAATTTTAAGAGGCACCTTCTTCTTTTGTAATATTTGGACAGATCTGTCTTCTTCCAAGGCAAGCGTCCACGTACCAATGCGCAGCTTACGAGGATGTGTGCCATTCATGTTACTCTTGATGTCCTGCCAATTCTTGTAAGAGATGACGTCCACTAGGAATGACACATTCCTTCTCACTTTTAGAGCTGTCTTGGTACATTTCATGCGGTCTTCATTGGTCGTTAATATCTCCACTGCCTCCCTCACCGTATATCTTTCTCTTCTTCCCAACTGAAAGATCGGCAAAGCGTTGTCATTGTTATAGATCATTTGGGACGATGGCAAGGCGTCCTGTTAAAGAAGAAAGTTAATTAAGATTAACTGTGTTCGCATATTTGCATATCCATATGATAGCTTCTCCGTGGCTGCACCTACGCTGTGGAACAATCTCCCGTCGTCGATTTGTTTTGCAGACACCGTCACATAATTTAAACGGTCACTAAAGACTTTCCTTTTTCAGAAGGCATTTCCTTAGTTCTAGATTGATTAACACTTTTGTTAATATATTCTCTTTTAAAGACGACTTTGTGTAATTTTATACATAGACATTTGTCTTACTCTCTGTAATGCGCATGAGAGCTACATGTATTCTACTTTCTTATGAGAACAGGTCATCTAATAGAGGTTTGGCACGCGTCACATGATCTCTAGCAACGGTAACTACGCCGCCATCTTGCATGCCAGGCCAAAACAACATGGCGGCTGTAGTGGGCGATCGAGGGCGATCGAGTACCATCTTTAAGAGGTTACCGAGACTCACTCAGTGCTTAAAATCGAGCAATATACGATGCAAAACTTATACTTACTGCAAATATTGATCCATAATCCGTGAGTGCGAATTTTTTCTCTCAGTCGATGGCTAAATGGCCAGAGATTGAGTTTCCTGATATTGTGAATTGCTGCTTTCCACAAGCAAGTTTACGAAAGAGCAAGTGAAAGCCTACAAAAGCTTGCAAGCCTATCAATACTGACTTCGTTGCTGGCTGGGTGAGAAGCATCTACGTTGGAAATGGTACGTCAGACACGATAATTTTAATCGGAAAAGTAACACAAACCCACCAGTTAGATGTTTGTGTGTTACATTGTTGGAAGTGATCTCTTTATTGTTGGAAGTGATTTCTTTATCACAATTTTTTTAGGTAAACCACTCTCAGCGGCTAAGCGAAACACCTTTGAAACCCTGGCTGGCTCTCAAAACGAATGAAACCGTCCTTACGGGACACTAGAGAGCTTAAGCAGCAGGCGTTCTTGAGGACACGAACGTCAGAGAAGTCGCGCGAGCCTGGATCGAGGTCCGCGTTTTTGGCGCGAAATGCGAAAGTTAAGCGGTCGACGTTTTTGAAACACGAACGTCGTCGCTGAAAGATGTCGTCGCTAAAAGAGGGAAGAGATATGGTTTTGATAAGCCACAGCCAAGGTCTAATTACAGACGAAGAGCTTCTTCTCCTTTTAGATTTAAATATTGCAAGAAATCCGGAATTTTCGTATGATGTCTACGACCGCTTTGACTTGGATGAGATCGATCAAGCTGAATGTAAATCGGAATTTAGAATCGAAAAGAGAGATATTCCTCTCTTAGCAGATGTTCTTGGTCTGCCAGCGACCTTCAGATGTCCACAGAGAACTGCTGCTGACGGTATCGAAGGCCTATGTATGCTTTTAAAACGAATGAGTTTCCCCTGCCGTTACAGCGATATGATATACCGCTTTGGAAGACCGGTTCCAGTACTCAGCATGGTAACCAACCAGGTTGTTGATTACATTTATCAAGCCCACGGCCATAAGATCACGCAATGGAATAACCAGCTGCTTAATCCGGCCGCCCTTCAGACGTATGCTGATGCCATAGGGAGAAGAGGAGCTGCCCTTGACAACTGTTTTGGGTTTGTGGATGGCACAGTTCGCCCCATTTGCAGGCCAAACGAACACCAGAGAACTGTTTACAACGGCCACAAAAGAGTCCATGCACTCAAGTTTCAGTCGGTGACCATACCAAATGGGCTAATTGCCAATTTGTATGGGCCTGTAGGTAAAGTATTTTCACTGTTATGCTTCCCCCTCCCTGCGAAAATAAGCCCTCTCCACAAATTAAAGCTTCTCAAATCTCACACGTAGATTTCCTTCCTGCAATAAGCATTCCCGAATATAAGACCTCCCAATGTTAAGGTTTACTTTTTTATTTCTGTTAACCTAGTATTTCCATGTGTATTGTTGTCAATCCCAAGCCATTTCAAAAAGGAAAATCAATTATAATCTTTCCTCGAAAATACACCCCCCACCACACCAGGCAAAAAAAGTTAAAAGTCCTCATAGCGACAATTTAAAGATTTTTCCCGAAGTTGATCGAGTGTGGATTAATGTTTTGATCTCCTTTTTTGTGGGTCCATCTTTATCAGCAACTGGTCTTACCTTGTATTTTTTAACTGAATAATACACCAATACAGACGAAGCATTCAAAAGGCTTAACCCTCAAGTCCAAAGAATGACCAAAGTCAATTTTCTCACAATATTAATACATAATTAGGCCTGGAAAATTGGTTTGACCTTACACATTCTCCCAAACAAAATTTATGGAGGTAAGTCAGGAGAATTTGTATGTGGATATTGGGGCTTAAGGAACTTCTCGTCCCTTTTTACTGTTGTTTCAGAAGGAAAAAAGCATGACGCAGGAATGCTTCGAGATTCTGGTCTTCTGGCAGATTTAGAGAATCATGCCTTTTCACCCACTGGCCAACCCATGTCTCTGTATGGGGACCCGGCTTACCCACTGAGGGTACACTTGCAAGCTCCATTTAGGGATGCAAGACTAACCCCAGACATGGAAGCTTTTAACCAGTCGATGAGTCGGGTCAGAGTGTCTGTTGAGTGAATCTTTGGTGATGTGATAAAGTTATTTAAATCTATGGACTTTAAAAGCAACTTGAAAATAGGCCTCAGTTCAGTTGGGAAAATGTACATAGTATGTGCATTGATTCGAAATGCTATAACTTGCATGTATGGAAATCAGACATCAAAATTTTTTGGCCTGGAACCTCCAACTGTTAATGAATACTTTTCTTGAAACACTCTGTGGCTTTCATAACATATTCCACAATTTTCATGTTCTTCAACAATATCAAATTAAATCAATATTAATCCACTCATGTTCCATTGACATTTAACTGATTAAATGTTGAAAGTGTTCTGACAGAAACAGCGCCATGCTTTTGGGATGAGAACAAACATTCTGCCACAAGATAAAATTGTAAGTAAAGGAACAACTGTTTTGGGTCTGGACAACAATGTTATACAAATGGTCTACAATGAAGAAATGTAAACACAACAGTAAAGTTCAACAGTTATTTGTGAAGAAGCTTGCTGATTAAATCCATCATCATCTGGTTCTGCTGCACCATCATCTTCATCATATCATCCTGCCTTTTTGCTGCTTCATCTTCACTCTTGCTCTTCTGGTCTTGTTCTTTCTTTCTCACATCCATCTCCTGCCTCCTCAGGCCAAACTCCACTTCATTTTTCTCTTTTAGATACTCAATAGTGTCACCAGAAGATCGCCTAGACTTCTTTTTTGGTTCCTCATCCTGTTCCCGAGTCTTTCGATTTTTGGTGTCTGAAAGCTTTTCCATCGCCTTCTTCCTCATGTCAAGGGCCTTGGCGCGGTCTTGATCATCTTTCTTGTTTTTTTCTTCACTTTCATTCTGTTTCTCCTCTTCAGACAGATCTTCTAACCCCATCAACTCTTCTAGAAGGACATCCAGCTCAGACAACTCAGGGGAAATCCCACTGGCTTTTACTTCGCTCTGCATTCGCTTTCTGAACTTCCGAGCAAGGAGGGTATATCTGTCCCGAACAGATCGCACTGACACCCTGTAAGCAGGTTGGTCAATCTGTTCAAGATGTTGAACAATGGTTTCCCACATCTTTGTTCTCTGTGTTGTCTTCCGTTTAGCTTTAAAGGGATTTACTGCGAGCATTTCCTGGCACAGAAACACGTCATGTGCTTCTCACCACTCCATTGGTGCTTTGGTCCTGGAAATGAAATGCAAAAAAGTAGTTTCAAAAAGGTCACCATTTAGTGTCCTGGTGCAGCTAAGAGTAAGTTGAGGGTCATGTTCAAGTAATTCAACAACTTTTAATGGACCACATCCACCCCTGATGCGTTTCCTCAATTTCACAATAAACCTGATAGCAACTTAACCCGTGTACCAGAGCAAGATTCCCATTTAAGGAGGAGAACCACAGTTTTAACCATTTCGTTGCAGAATGAAACTCGTACGCTATGAAGTAAGTCTCCATCTCATGATGGAATAAAAGTTGCACTGGCATCATGTAAGAGCCCCTAACCCCAAAATAAGGAAAGGTCAGCACTCACATCGGATCCCTAAAGGGAGGCCCCACTCCCCCAACCTAATGGAAAATTTTTTACCACAAAAAATACCTTTCAAGCTCCCAATTGGCAGCCTGTAAGCAGGCCTGCACTGTACAAATCAAAATGTAAATTCTAACAAATTAAATATTCCGTGAGGTTTAATTACTTATCCACCCAAATGCTTTTTCTAAATTTGATATTAATTTTGGTTTGGACAGAAAAAGCAGTTGACAGTGATGGAAAAGACAATTAAAAACGTGCTAAAATGCAGCATAGCAGAAAATATCTACAAATATCAGCTTATATTGTTTCAGATGTGTGAGAAATCATGTACTGTATAAAGAAATTTGTTACAATATGGTGAGACAAGACAAGGTGGACTTAAATCTTAGCAACAAGAAAGGAAAATCAGTTCAGCCATACTTAAAACCACAGTGTTATAAACGTTTTTTTTTTTTTTTAATGAGGGTGACACTAAATATCTACAGATAATATGCACATGGCCCTCAAAGAAAGAAAAGTAAAATATACGAGTCAAAGTATAAATCCCCAGCTACGTAGATATAAATGACAAATTCATTACTAGAAAGCTACCTAAGCCGAAAGAGTCACACTTTAGAGTTGGCTGCAAAAACCAGTGTTAAGCCCTGTCTTGACAAATCAGATTTGTGATTTAATTTTTGTAAGCATTTCACTGTTCAAAGCATCTCGTAAAAGGATTTTGTTCACATCACGCATCACAAGAAAAGGACAGACAAGGTGAGGTGAAATCATCCAGAAACTAATTCAAACGCACATTTCACGGTTTACTTTGCTTGAACTAGCTGGGTCGTTTGTAATCGATAAAAAGACTCTAAGCTGTACGCTTCAAAACAGCTGCCAAACAGGTGTTTGGATCTTCTAAATCATGCATTTAAACGTGTAAACAAATTCCTTACGACATGGTGAGGCAAGACAAGATGGTCTAATCTTAGCAAGGGTAAAGAAAAATCAAATCAGCCTTGTTTAAAACCACAGTGTCAAGCGCTGCTTGACAAATCTGATTTGTTATGATATAATTTTTGGAAGTATCGATTAAGGTGATCGATTGTACGTACTTCAACGCATCTCGTATAAAGATTTTGTTCACCTCACACACAACAAGAATTGAAGAAAATCAAGAAAGAAGCTAAGCCGTGCTTCAAAACAGCTTCCAAAAAAAAAACAAGGATCTAATCCTCCACATATAAATTGGACAATTCGTCTTTGTAATTACTACAACTTCCATTACTAAACCAAAATGATCGTAAATTCTGAAAGTGATGAGTTAAAGAAAACATAAAGGAACTGATATCGTGGTTTATTCGAATTGTACTCACCCAGAACTGGCGGGAAGATCATCACTTGCCATCAGTTTGCCAATCTTCGAACCTGCCCAGTTAAAAAAATCAAGTTTATGCCCACTTTTAAACCTATATCGAAGCGAGAAAAGGTCATTCCTTCCTATAAGATCGATCTGTTCTCTGTCGTAGAGAAAATAAGCAAATAATTTACCTTTTCACTCAGCTTTGAAGGGGTCTTTGAACCACGTTCTAGCGTCGACGTCAAATGTGGCGTTCTGCCGTCTAAGACTTCACCACGAGGACGCGATGACATGCGCAGTACATACAAAACAGTTCGATACACTTCCGGTTCGCGTTCGTGAAGTCACGGACGTCTACTGCTTAAGCTCACTAATGCAACTGTATGGCTGGACTCGGAGAGGTTTGCTCTCATGTTGGTGCTGTCCTATTTGCAGTTGAAGCTGGAGTAAGAATGCTCAAAGCCAAAACTTGCCTTGCCTTGCCAGTGGCTTATGCCCTCAGCTGTCAGCAATCAACGTATGCTGAACTTCAGGAAATAGATTTTACTTCTTCAAACACAAAGAAAAGGAAGCTAGAATATCTGCACTAACTCCCCAGTTATTCCAGTTTCAACTGCAATTAGGACAGCACCAACATGAGGGCAAACCTCTCCGAGTCCAGCCATACAGTTGCAATGTCCCATTAGGACGGTTCCATTCATTTTGACAGCCAGGCAGGGTTTCAAAGGTGCTAAGCCGCTGAGGGTGGATTACCTAAAACGATGTAACACACAAACATCTAACTGGTGGGTTTGTGTTACCTTTCCGATTAAAATTATCGTGTCTGACGTAGCATTTCCAACGTAGATGCTTCTCACCCAGCCAGCAACGAAGTATTGATAGGCCTGCAAGCTTTTGTAGGCTTTCACTTGCTCTTTCGTAAACTTGCTTGTGGAAAGCAGCAAGTAATTCACAATATCAGAAAACTCGATCTTTTGCCATTTAGCCATATACTGAGAGAAAAAATTCGCACTCACGGATTATGGATCAATATTTGCAGTAAGTATAAGTTTTGCATCGTATATTGCTCGATTTTAAGCACTGAGTGAGTCTCGGTAACCTCTTAAAGATGGTACTCGATCGCCCTTGATCGCCCACTACAGCCGCCATGTTGTTTTGACCTGGCATGCAAGATGGCGGCGTAGTTACCGTTGCTACAGATCACGTGACACGTGCAAAACCTCTATAGAAGAAATTAGAAACAACCGAATAAGGAAAAGGTCAACTTCTTAAATACACTGGGAGTTATCGGAAGGAATTCCTTGTCCACAACCTAAACAATTAATTACCTAAATGGATAGAGGGTCAAGGATTTAATTGGTTGATTAACGTAAATTCTTCTGATTAGTTTATAACGTCTGCAACAATGTCTCATGTACTGTAGTCGACTTTGATTTTTATCCTGAAAAGATGCACGCACCTCGTCAGGCATCTTGCACTTCTTGCACTTGTTGAGAACTTGTCGAGATTGTAATATCTGCCAAAAAAACACCTCCGAGTTGTCGCTAAATCATTGAAAAGACTTTCAAATGAACAACTCGAACTGTGAATGCACTAAAATGAAAGAGACCAGCAGTTAACTTCAGGCTCTTTTAAAGTTTCTCTGGTTGCACTGGATCGGCGCGACCGAGTGGTTTTTTAACAGTTGCACGATGAACTGCAATTAAAATAACAAAAATATCCGACCCCGTTTGCTAGTTTCTGACATATACATGCGGTTTCCTCTTCTGTCCTTAAAGCCAGAAATTGGGTGTTACTAAAGCCAGGAACGGGGAACGGGGAACGGGGAACGGGGAACCGGGAACGGGAGTCTGGGAACGAGTGCACAGCGGTAATCCGTAGAAGAATTCAAAATGGCGGACGAAAACACAGCAACTGAGTGAAAGGTAGCTTACTGATTAAGGTAAATGCTAGCTCGCCGTTTACAGTGTAATTAGCCGACTCGCTTTTCTTGGGTTCCAGGCGAATTACACTAAGCTTATTCCTGGGTGAGAATTCGAAGTCAACGTAAGTGTAGGCGTTTGTGGAGTGCAACATCGTTATCAGGGACGACGATAATCGATAGAGCTAATAACAAAACAGAATAGCTAAAAAAAATAAGGCAAAGTGAACTGAGTTAAATAAGGCAGTCTTTTAGTAAACTAAATAAACAGCAAATTTATTCAAATTATTGCATGCAGATATCTGCTTTTTTACTTTACAGATTATCTTGTGTGAATACAAATTTGTTTTTTGCTAACCCAACAGAATAACCCAAAGTAACATCAGGAAATACAAGTTACATTTGTAAACAGTAAAGAAATGAAACAGACAGAACTTTTAAATAATATATCATTATAAGTCAATTGTCATCTTTGGAAGGCCCTTTAAGAGCTTTAAACACACGTAAAATGTGATAGATATCATGTGGGTTACCAAACCAGGTTGAAATTACTATCATTTAACCGACATAACTTAAACGGCACAATAGAAAACAGTTGAACCAAAGTGTGACAAAGTGTAATATGCCAAAGTGTATTTCACAGGCTTATGAAAACCCCTCTATACAAATTAAATTCTTAATTGTTAAAAAATCTTTAAATAAAATTCATGATTTCTTACAAATCTATTCAATCAATAAAATATATATTGAACAAAATAAAGGAAAATTTACAAATCAAAAGGTGAGTTGTCAAGGAAAACCACTCTAGCTATACATAACTAGCAAGAGTAAAAAATTTAATGAAGTGAAAGCGATTGCCACAGACACTCTGTTGTAAACAAATTTGTTTTTGTTAGACTGTTTTGAAATTTTTCATTGTACATTTTTGATGTATTTGGTAATTTTACAAAAATAATTAAAGATACTGATTTTAAATAATACAGTTTTGCTAAAAATCTCTTTGGGTATCTCATAATCATTTAAAATTCCATTACAAACTTGAAGAAAGATTTATTTACAGTGATATAAAAAGAAAGTGTATATAAATATAGTGCTGTATAAGAAATATATGATTATAGATTTTTATTATTTTTGATTTCAATAAAAAAAATATCAGTACTGGTTTTATGAAGGAGTATGCATCATTATTTCATAAGACTTTATGATTAGAACACATGATGCTTCACATGATTTTAATTAGCTGATTCCTTATCATTTCCATTTAAATCTAAAAAGTGATGAAAGGTAACTGTTATTTATTTGGCAAAGTGCATTTGCTCACCCATTCCCCATCCCTTTTTTCAATATGGCATGGGGAAGAAAATGGTTTGAACTTACATCTTGTGCATTCTTCTGTGCAGGTCTTGATGTTGTGTCCACTTTCTTCACAATTGGCACAAGTGTATTTCCTTCCTTCCTTCTCTCCTACATCCCATATCTTCTAGCAATTCAATTCTGGTTTTCTTTTGTAAGACTTTCCGGAGAGCATCAGTTCCTTTATGGTTGCTGGATTTGTAGAAGTCTTTTGTTGTTATGTCATTAAGCTTTTCTAGCCCCCTTTGGGTGAACATGCAAATGCCTCCATACCACTGAATAAAATCAGGTACATGCTGTAGCAAAGCATGCCTGTAAGGGGTAACATTTTTAGCGAGATAGACCTCTAAGAATAGACTGATCCAAGACTTGATGTCTTTATTCAATTTCTCTTGAGCATTATTATCTGCATTTTGGCATTTCAGTTGATCATTGATTGATAGAAAGCAATCCCAAATTTGCTGAATTTTGTCAGCATGGCCAAATGCAGGAAGTATATTGCATATGTTGCAGTTAATTTTGAATCTCAGTTAGTTGTTTTTTTCTAACTAGGTAGTTTTTTACTAACTAGATAATTTTTTTGTAACCAGCTGACTTTTTTTTAACTGGTCAAATAATAATTATACTAGATATATTCTTTATAAGTAGTCGATTTTTTTGGGAATTAGTTTTTTTCCGGAAACTAGTTACATTTATTTTAAAGATGATCATAGTTACAATATTTTATTTTACACTTTTTGTAATAAATTATGTTAAGATTAGCTTTTTCTTAGGGCTAGGATTAACTGTTTGTTTTAGCGAGGGTTAGGGTGGATTATTTTGGGGTTTACAGCCAGCTATTTTGTTTGGATGAGGGTGTCCACTGGCCTTCCCATTAAAATACCGGTGTCTGACATTTGCAGACTGCTTGCGGTTAGTTCTCACTGCCGTTTGGTTGCGCTTAGCCTTCACTGCAGTCTGCTTGCGGTTAGCTGTTCTTTGGCTGTTTGGGGCATCACTATTTTGCTCTGTAAACGGCTAAAAAGCAATCATAGTCTGCATTCTGCAAATGTCCGACACCATTCAAACACATATTTACAGGAACTGGGAAATAAATCGTTAAGTTGAGATGAAACAATAAAATATGTTATTACGAGTATTCATTCTGATAACAAACTGAGTGTCTTTTAATGTTCATAATCACACTTACAAATTACTGGTCAATCGCCATTTTGCATGCTTTGGTGAATGTTATTACCTTGTCTTTGCTTATTTGAATATTTGTTGCTTGACATTTAACTAATCTAGCTGGGGAAATAAGGGTGGAAATAAGTCCAAATTTGCAAGCAACTTTGGCATATTCATTTTCAAATGCAACTATTTCCCCCATTAGGACATTTGGATGAAATGGTGTTTTATCGACTGGATCAATTTTGATGCTAACATAATCTCCAATATTAAGGGCTTGAGCCTTTTGCCTGGACTTCTTCATTTTATGGTTGTACTCAGTTTGGTGGGAATTTGCTTCAATTCTTATCCTTTTCCTGCTTTCAGATTCAGAAGTGGGTGCACTTTTTCGTTTTATTCACCCATTCTCATTTTCCACGATGTCTGACAACTGATCCTCTTCTTGTTCCTCTTGAGTGGGATTTTCCTTGTTTCCTTTTTTGGGATCAATTCCAAAAACAAGTCGATATGGTGTTTCCTTGACAGCTCTGTGGATGGTAATGTTCTTCTTGTACGCTGCTTCTCCAAGTCTTGAACACCATGTTGTGAGTTCAGCTTGGTTTTCTTTTAGTATGTTTGTTAAATTTTCTCTAACAGTCCTATTGTTTCTTTCCAAAAGTCCCTGTGTTTGGGGTTTCCTTGGTGCTCCATGTACTTTTTGAATGCCATGCTGTTGGCAAAATTCCTGCATTAGGTTGTTTTTAAATTCTTTACCATTGTCAGTGTGCAGTGTCTTGGGAAATCCAAAAAGCCAAAATAACTCTTTTAATTTTGCCAGCACCTCTTCAGCTGTTTTGTTGTGCAAAGCAAATAACCACGAGTACTTGGTGTGGTGGTCAGTTACATGAAGAACCCACTGATGGGAATTAGTACACGAACATTTCACATTTCTGAAATCGATAAGATCGATTTCTACTTGAGACATAAATGTTTCGGCACTAATTGGGTTTGTAATCGCTCTTTTCTTGTGGTCTGTAATGCTCTTCTGTCGGGCATGCACTTGTAAACAGAGATACAACTTGCTGTGGTATTTCAGAGTAAATACCTTTCACGTAAGTGTTGGTTTTGTCTCTTCCGCGGTGTGCGGTGGACGAGTGACATTCGCTGAGAACCTCGTGCAGCTTACTTTTCGGAACAACTATTTTGTTATCCCCATTGACAATTTTTTCATCCTTTAGAGTCCATCGTTTACGTTTTATAGTGCTGATTTCGCTTTTGGTCAGTTCGACACGTGTTTCCTCTTCTTTGCCTTGCTGAAGTTTCTCAAGATAATTCTTCGCGTTTTGATGTAGTGAATCGCTTAGATAAACTGTCAGTTTGCTTTTTCCAACCTTTAAGGCTTTTAATTTGTCGTAAAGTTTTTTTGTCCACACAATATTCCATTACAGCGAGTGAAAGACAACTTCGTTCGAAGTCTCATTTTCAAACTATGCGCATGCTCGAATAATTGCATAAATTAAGTTTTGGTTGAGAGAGGACTGGAACAAATAAGAAATAATTAAAACAAATTTTCACCGATTTGGTATGAGCGCTTGTGTGGTAGAGTGGAGATCATGATGTTCTTGGAAGCCAGCGATTCAATCTCGAGGTTGAGAGTTCAAGGCCCGGTGAGTACATAGAAAATAGAAAATATTGTGTGAAAAAAAGGGGGGGGGGGTTAAAGGGATAATTGATGGGATGGATAGTGAGTCGAGTGAAAAGAAAGAGATGGGAATGTAAGGTAAATAAAGTGCAACACCATTTTTTTTCCTTTATTTTTTATTGGTTATAATTATTTTTTTTAAATTTGTTTTTAGACCCCCCCAAAAAACCACGCCCCTATTTTTTAACCACACCCCATAAAATAAAATCCCTTTTTAGACAGTTGATGGAAAACTATCTAGCCTACGTGTAGCCGCACCCTCCCCCTGAAGGAAAAAACGGGAGGAGGGAACGTCTACGAAAACCTGACACAAATCGTGTTATGTGACGTCACCCTTTAGCAAGAAAATGTGTAGTACTTTTTCATTGGTGAGCCATTTTCTCAATACTTACATGAACTCTGATTGGCTTAAGTCTGTTATAGTCTCGTGAGAACCATAAAAGAAAATGCCGGGCTAACCGTGTTCTCGCACAACAACGAGCTATATCGCGGCTTTGAATTTTTCTTGAGCGGCTCTCGGAATAGAGAAATTTCATGGAGAACAGCAGAAAGCCATCGATTTGTTTCTTGAAAGGAAGGATATCTTCGTTTCTCTACCAACCGGTTCCGGGAAGTCGATAATATTTCAAGCGATACCGTTGATGGCCTCTGCCCTTTGGTTTAAAAAAGTTGTGACAGGCCTACACGACTCCCGCTGTTCGCAAGTGTACAGTTTCTTTGCCTTTAGAGTTTGGGTCTCACGAGTATGTCCTTGAGCGATTTTCCTCTTTTGTACGAGATGATGGGAGGCTCTTTGTACATCCCACTTAGTAAAGGTTGATCCTGTATTAAATGCCATTTTTTCAATAAGATTTTTATTTTAAATAGGCACCGTTGGGTGGTATTGTGTGACAAAAGGAAGAATTATCTGTGGGTTCGTTTATTTTGTTGAAGAGCCGACTTTCTCTCTTCGAATTTCACTTCTGAGAGGACTTTATTCACCAGAATATCAGGATAACCTCTCGTGTAAAGGCGTGATCTGAATATAATGCTACAATATTCACTTCAAAAGTATTTTTTGAAGAGTTAGTTCGAAGCAGCCTAAGTGCTTCGCCTTTGATGAAGCCTTTACTGACCCCTGGTGGGTGGCAGGAAGCGAAATGTGTGTACTGAAATGTTTCTGTCAGCTTGTAGTGAGTTCGCAAGTCCAGGATAGATCTTTGTCTAAATCTATCGCCTTTGTAAACGCAAGTATCCAAGAACTTTCTAAATTCTCAAGCGCCAGACTTAGATCAAACATAGTTTTCCTTCTGCTCTTAACCAAATATCTCTCATAATCCTTGTCGATCTCTTTAAAACAAAAGAGCACAATTGTAAACGGCCATTAAATTGCAAATGTGTTCGAAAGAATAGGAACGTGATACCATTGTTTACACAACCGGGGAAAGTGCTGAGACATACGTTTGCATAAATTAGAGTGACGTCACATAACACGATTTGTGTCAGGTT
This sequence comes from Ricordea florida, assembly GCA_949710005.1. NCBI lineage: Eukaryota > Metazoa > Cnidaria > Anthozoa > Corallimorpharia > Ricordeidae > Ricordea > Ricordea florida. The sequence continues at coordinate 14,712,946 of OX453272.1, forward strand.
TTCGTAGACGTTCCCTCCTCCCGTTTTTTTTCCTTCGGGGGAGGGTGCGGCTACACGTAGGCTAAAAACTATCTAGTTGGAAAAAAATTACCTAGTTAGAAAAAAACTACCTATTTAGAAAAAAAAAATTAACTGAGATCAAAGATTAAATGCAACACATATCTTAATGTTTTTGAATAAAATCAGTTTTTCAGGTCCATTAAGGTCTCTACACTTTAACCTTTTTTGTTTCAGGATCAATATACCAGTCGAAAGCTATACCACATTCTTCATTTAGAAACTTTTCGTAACGTAGCATATGGTGATGTCAAGTAATGTCGAAGTTGTTGAATGTTTTCTTTTTTCTATGGCGTCTTGTCGTTGTAATTTAAGTATGAGCAAAGAAATTAGATTGTCTGCAATTCTGAGGAAAAGATGCAGGGAATCGATAATCACGTGGTCTATGGGAATGGATGTGAAGAGAGGAGAATGTTTAGAACCAAATTTTTCTATCAGCTTACTTTTCTGTTTTGATAAGTCTTCGATTTCCTTTATCGTTCTTGCTCCTTTCATTACATCTCTTGCAGACCACTTGATATCTTGGTCATATCTTTGTTCTTTTTTTGCATTTGCACCAAATACAAGGGAAGTCAGAATTGGCAGCACCAATGCCTGTTACCATGGCAAGAAATTTCCAGTCTCCACCAAGAAACCATTCAACAGTGATTTCATTGTTGCCAATCTCAATTTTGTTTAGCTGTTTAACCTCATCAATGATATCTCTCAGTTCAACTTTCAGACTATCATAATCTTCATTACATTTTAAAATCGCAATAGTATGGTTGCCCTCTGCAGCCATCGATGAATTCCCCTCCTTTAAAATAGTAAAAGTTACATTTATCACATGTATTCTTTTTACTATGAAAGTCCCATCGCCCGATAGCTTTACTCTTAATTTGTTAATTGCTAATGTATCTTTTCTTTTCATCAAAGCCTCGGTTCTCACTTTGAGTCTATCTACAATCCTTTGCAGAACGCCTTTCCCTCCTGATGTCAAGCGAATGTCCCACTTTTCATTTAATTTTTTCATCCGATCTTGTATCGTACATGATCTTGGCAAATCTTTGCATATCATGGCCATTTCGTGATATCCATTATTAGAAATCCCGAATTTGTCTTTTACGAAGAGCATCATATTTATTTCGTCGATTTCTTCATTCGTTAATACTTCAGTCCTCGCCGGTTCAGAACGTTGGATCCCCTCACGCTCGTCTGTCAGTATGATTTCTTCATATGAGTCGGTGTTATTATTGAAGACTTCCACTTTTGTGGCTGTGAAACCATACAGTCCCAAGAAGGAGAGTGTTGATTCACAGTCAGTAACAAACGTTTTTTTAGTCTTAGCCTGGTGCTGCCTAGTATAGTCCGTGAACTTCTCTTTTTTTTGTCGGGTCCTCTAGAATTAGGAGTCTGCTTTTTAAGTTGCTTAATTACTTTGTTAGCAAGTATTCTAAATCGATGTTTATTTTCCTTTAACTGTTCACTTTTCTTTTGTGCGTCCCTCAAAGCACACTTCAGTTTTTCCTCAACTTTCAATCTTTTCTTCTATTCCTCTTGTAATTCCTCATTTAGCTTTTGCTTTTCTCCTCTTTCGTCCTGAAGCTGTTCTGAGGTTTCTTTGTAGAAAATTTACCTGTTTGCCATTTCTTAAGGAGGTTTTTGAGTTGTTGACCACCCTTACAGGATATTCTTTTCAATGTTGCACCAACAGTCCTTATCTTTTCCTTAATCTTTTATAAAATCTTTGGACTAAGAAAGATGTTTTCATTACACCAGGGGTCCAAGCACGCTCTGGCTATTCTTTCTACCACTAAGGGACACAAAAATACTTCATCCCATGAAATCCTACCGCTCTCTTTCTCTTGCTTGACCGCTTCATAGAAAACATAGCTGAAAATATAATGATAACAGCACGTAAGGAATATTTTATCATGACCAGATCCATTATTAGCTCTGCGTATCATAAAACTAAAGAAATTAGACAAAATTATAAAATGTACTTACTTGTTTATTTGTATATTGAAAAAAGGCTCTTCACCACTTTTCCAGTATTTATTATGTTCTTGTTCACCACCTTCGTCTTCGTTTTGTGCAGAGCAAAAGGCTGTACACATAAGTATTGTAACTAGCACGAGAAATGCGTGACATAACATCGTAGCTTTCCCGAAAACTCAGCTCAAAATTTACTCTTAGATACAGAAATGTACTGTTAAGAAATTCAGAAGAATACTTCCCGGGAGCTTGGAAGCAAATTTACGGCTACCGGCGAGAATGATCAGGGAAAATACGGTATAAAATTTGAACGCACTGCCATGAATTACATATCAAAATGCTCAGAAAAGCGCGGGGTTTTCGAATCCATTTCTGTTATTTTGACAAGTTCTGTTTAATTTCAAAGAGAGACGACTTTCTAGCTTGACCCCTGGTTTGTCACGCATTTCCCTTGTAAAATACGTCCAATTGCCTGCATTCACCTCAAAAAATACGGTGATTTTTTCAACAGAATCAAATGAAATCAATACATTTCAGTCCGTGAATAAATGAATTAACTAAATCCATTTCTGTTATTTGCCTAGATAGTTACAATTTTGAGAAAAATCCAAAAAACTGCGTTTTTGAGGGCTTATTTCTATGGGCCCGCGTGTGGGGGCGTGAGCCCAAAATCGTTACTGAGTATTTAATAACACATTTTTTTCGATGTGGAAAAATTCCATTTACACTGCTGTAATCCCAACAATTATGTTATTGACTTGGAGTGAATCATTTTTCTAAATGATGCAAATAATCTCTTACATTACACTCTAGTAAACAATTTCTTGGTCAATATCTGTTATGATATTAAGTACCTTTAACAACTGATCCTGCAGAGTTTGAATTTATCTTCAACTGTTTGGTCACAATTAAATTTAAACCTCAGCAGTACTTAACCATTTTGCAATTTGTGGTACTGTTCTTTCTGTACTGAAAATTGTTTGTGACAAATGTGTACCTCTTTACACTGATTGAGAAAAGCATCTTAATTTAAAAAATGCTCCTGTCCATAAGCCACTAAATAGCAGAAAATGAAATCAATGCATTTCTATACAGGAAAACTGTGTTTACCTGTATTATGTGCTTCAGCATTCTCTACTTCATTATTGCAAATACATGTTTTTAACTGTGTCTCATATAACATAGGTAGGAAAAATGAAGCACAATTGCTATTTTTGCTGTTCTAGTTGTTTACATCGAAAAAGTCTTAATATCTCATATTTATTAAGAATGCTTGAAAATGCATATTTAAATAAGCAGCTGAAGCCTGTGCTGCAGCACGTCTTTGACAGGTTGTGGAATTTCTGCTGGGATACGGATTAGTGGAGACACAACATTTGGAAAATTAATTAACAAGCATTGGGGTAGCAGGTGATAATAACGATTTGATTTTCTACCCAGGCGCCATTTCATGCTTGGTTTATCCCAGTACCAATCAGACTCTGCTCTAACAAGAACATACTGGTCATCTGGGGGCACAGCTGGTAGAAATTCACGTTTACAACCGTAACACTTCCTCACATTTCCCCAAATTGTTCCAACTTGATATGGCTCATTGGCTGGGGGCATGGCTGGCTTGGGCCCCCTTGAGGCCATCATAGCTACATTTCGTGAGGCCGCGGCTGAAATGGATCCACATGACGCTGTCACAGGCACATTTGGTACTTACGTGGCTGACTGGTATCCCCATGAAGCAGTCATAGGTACATTCTGTGAGGGTGTGGCTGACTTGGATCCCCATGGAGCTGTCATAGGTACATTTGGCAATGGCGTGGCAGACAGGGATCCCCATGAAGGTGTCATAGGCACAATCGATGAGGGAATGGCTGTTTTAGATCCCCAAGAAGTGGATACAGTACAGTTGGCTCTGATTGGAGCGACAAGAGATGATGAAGCAGAAACATTTGCAGGAAAAGTACAGTCCTGCAATCCTCTGTTGACGTGTCCAGGATATGCTGGTCTAGCTAAAGTAATTGATGAGGGATCGTTATTGAGAAATTCTGCCAGAAATGAAAACGCACTGTCAAAACCAACTTTTCCGGGCTGAATATGTCTTGAAGCATCACACTCGGATCGTGCGAATGGAACTGATGCCTCAGGCTGGACAAGTGTGCCACCACACGAAACACCATTCCGAGAAGCTGCAGGTGTTTGTTCGTTTGAAGTTGAAAATTGAACATTGCGCACATCATGTTGTTGTACGCTTAGATGTGGCTGCTTGGAAGTAGTTACTCCAAAGACGTTTTGACAGCTTACAACAGTTTCTGTACTTGGCATTGGCCCCTTGAAGCGCGTACGGGGGTTGCTTTTTTTCCTGCCAACATTTGGGTCTTGCTTGTCTGCCATATTAATCGAAGTAATATTCAGACTAGTCCCACTATTAAAACCATCAACGTATTTCGTTAGCAGACCTTCTTTCTCGGAGACGGCTAAAGCATGAGAACAAATCGCAAGGGATTTGAACCCCGGGCAAGAACATTTGACTACATTGCTGGCGCTGCCATTGCATTTAACGGTGTGAACGTTTTCACAACTGCTTTCACTGACCACTAAAAAGGTATCCTCAGCTGTTTGCTTGTTTGGGAAGAAAGGAGCAGGCTGGATGGCTCCAAGTGAGGTAACAATCTTGCCAGCCCTCTCCCAGATGTTTCTCAAGACGACATCATCAAGATGGCTTTGCAAAACTGTCCACGACACTGACAACGGTTCCGAAGAGGTGATATTTACAATAGTGCTTTTCTCCCCTCGTAGCACGTCAGCCATTGTCATTGCTCTCACCTTTCTGACATAGCTTTCCCGCTGCTTAACTGACATTTTGAACCACTGATCGGTAGAGATGGCTAAGTGGTTGTACTTCATGGAGTATTCTCCTCGTCCTGTTATGGCCTTCACAAACTCGTCATCATAATCTGCTCTCAGCTGCTTCATATCTTGAACAAACTGAGGGAGGGAAACTTCCTTGAAGTTTTCTTTCTGCTTGATTATGTGATTGGCACTCTCTGAATTGTGAGTGTAGAATCTCTTGGGAGGATAGCCTAAGCCAGCAGATGTTCTTATGTTTGCAAGCATCTCTTGTTTGATCATTGATGTTTGTGTGTCAAACCAACGGACAAAGGTAGGGCACTTCTTCTCCCAATCCTGTCGCATGGATTCATACAGGGTGTCAAACATTTCGGGCGAGTCAGCATCGACCATTCCTTCATTGTAAATGCCTTCTCCACTGTGGTAGCCGAAAACCTGGTTTGTAATTTTACTCCTGCAAGACTCGTCAAGGACTTTCAGATGTTCCTTTATGTTGTTTCTGAAATGGCTCATACAGCGCAGCTTTATAGCAGATAGGAATCCCTCTGAGAACGACTTTTGAAGAGGTTTTTCCCCATCAGTCCCAAATGCCCTCAATTCGTTTTTAAGACCTGGACAGTTTTTCTGGAGGCAATAAACAAAATCAGCGTACACGTCTTTAGTCAGGTTTTGACTAATAAGAATGGGGCCAATACAGATTGGGTGTTCACCAGTTCGCTTAGACACCAACAGAAGGTCTTGGTAGGTAACTAGTGTTACACTGTACTTCCCAATGTTAAAAGTAGGATCTACGGTTAATACACTTGATACTAATTCGGAGGTACAATATGCTTTCAAATTCTGGAACTGTGTGGTCGTTCCCAATACTAGAAATAGAGGGTTAGGATGTGTTCTGATGAAGGTATGTTGGGAATTGCTCCATTTCTCTTCGTTTGCCATTGCTAAGAGACTCCCAAGGACGTCGTTAGACTGTGATTGTTGGGATGTGCCAGTGTGCATCTTCATGTCGTAGGCTTGTTTTCTGTTTCTTGGGGTGCACCCTTCGCTCTTTGCATCAAGTGTTCCTCCTAGATCTCTTGTCGTTTTCTGGAAAGCCTCTTTGGGTGTGGCCTTGGTAACGTTTGACCTTAACAAGATTTTTGTCGAGTCTTGTGTTCTTGTGTATGGCACTTTGTTCTTCTTGGCATTTCCGTGGGATTTTACAGTAAATGTATGCTCTTGCCCAGAAAAGTTGTACTGAACAAGTGTAATGTTTCCTAAAATATCCCCACTAGGTGTGGTACAGTGAGTGATTGTTCTCTTTAAGTCTGGCGAAGAAGCACACTTGTGGTACTTTCTTGTTAGGAGGTAATTATCCCTTCCCATCACTTTCTTCCTAGAAATGCGGTTACATTGCTTTAACACACCACTGTCGAAACGCAAGTGAAACGTTTCTGTTGGGGATCCCATGTGGTCGTACGAACCATTGTCATCTGCTTGCAAGTCATTCAGTTGCACAAATTGTAAGTCGACAAGAAATGAAGCATTAATTTGTACTCTACAAGGCTGATGCCTGCACAAAACGCTTTCTTTGTGATCTTTTGCAAGGACCTTGATTATCTCTTCTGCTGCGAAGCTGGCAGTTTGTCCTCTCATAAAAATGGGAGAAGAGCCACAAAAGTCGACCTCATCTGGGTCACTGAAACAAATTTAGGATCTTATTAATGTACATTGTAAAACGCAGTAATGATATTATTGTAGCAACTGTTGAGACTTGCTCCAGGTGTAAAGACATACATGCTTGCTAAGCATAATTTTTTTATTTGACCAGCACAAATATTGAACAAAATGCTACCTGCTTTGGGACAAAGCTACCGAAATAACTGGTGAACAGTGCAAATTCTAACAGAATAAAACAATTAATGTAATTACCATGATCTGCATACCTAGGCGGATCATCATCTTTTGTGGGACATTCCTCAACTTCTCCTTCTTCATCGTCATCATCTTCGTCAGATGACCACAGTTTTCTCACAGGTGTATCTACAGCAGTACCTCTTTAAAAGAAAGTTAAGTATGAGACCTCAACATTAAGGTTGTTTATAAGAAAGACCATTACTAAAGGCAATACTAAATAGCAATAATAAATTATCTTGATTTCTCATGTAGTATTGTTGTAAAGTTCGACCAAGTACTTCAAATTCTCTTTTTCGGTTTGGTGGCTTTTATTGGGAAACTTTAAATTTGCAACTACAAGTTTATTTTGGGGGAGGAGATAAAGTGGCTTGAATGTTCAACTTGATTATGTGGGGAGGTCCCTCCTACCCTTCCTATATACACATGTACTGGTCCTTACTGATCAATGTCATAACTCCTGTGACAAAATTATGTAATACTTTGAGATGATTGTAAATTGCTTGATTTCATATGAAATTTGAATCATTTACTGAAAATGGAGGGCCCTTTATAAGCAAAAAATGTCATGATTTAACATGATTTAAATTCATTTGAGCTGATTAATTTAACCAGTAGATGAGTTTATTGACTATAACTGGCCTAACAAAGTTCTATCAACTCAGCATGCTTCTTATTTGTTGTCAAATTTACATCAGTCAATCTCCTTACCTAACGTGGCTGTCTTTTTCCTTGTCTTTAACTGGAGTATTCTCCAGTGAGGAGGAACTAAGAATATTAATTATTTCGTTTACATCCTGTTGAAAATAAAAAAAACATAAATAAATAAACAAACAAACAAGGGATATTCGCCCAATTAATCTTGGCAAATTAATTTTCCGCTCAGAAAAATAAGGTACAGGATCGGTCACCCCGGACTCCCAGCGTAGATTCGCCATCGTATACCAGTAAAATTTCCCAAAATATGGAATAACATAACTAAAGTATAAGGTCATAACTTCTAATTTTACCTGGGAATCAGTTGACCAAGGAACTGCCGGGTTTTAAATCACTGTCAGAACTATCACTATCGGAGCTGTGTATAGAGGAAAAGTTAAGGAAAATATCAGCACTGTTGTTGGCGGCCCTTGCTGTTTTGATTCAGGACCACAATGTTTACGCTGCATAAACACATGTTGTGCAGCTTCCATTAGTTCTGGATACTCACCTCTCCGAAGATCGGACTTCTATCGAACCTGCAATGTATGTTGGAGAAAAAAACTAAATTTTTGGAGTCAACGTTCAAGTTACAATCATTCAATAAATACTACACTTACCGTCCATGTTGTTTGCTCCGACGATCGAATTCGAAGAGCGCGGGCTCAAAACTGGTTCCCAGACCTTTTTTCGTGTTTTCGTCCGCCATTTTGAATTCTTCTACGGATTACCGCTGTGCACTCGTTCCAAGACTCCCGTTCCCGGTTCCCCGTTCTCCGTTCCCCGTTCCTGGTTTTAGTAACACCCGCGAAAAATTGTTGATGACTAGGATTTTTTAGGTTAACATGATAATTACACAACTTTACAGAAAGGAAATTCACTTAATTGATCAATGGAAGTGCTTGTCTCATCATCTGTCACTTCAATGACGAATTCATCCTTTTTGGAGTGAAAGTTATACATTATGCATCAAAAGGGAGCTCCACTAGACCAGGTTGGGGCTTCATAGATGGGACCGCCCAACGGATTGCTAGACCTCTGCAAAATCAGTATGTCATGTTCAGTGGGCACAAACGAATCCACTGCATAAAATTTCAGGTAAGAAATTAATTACTTCATCTAACAGTTAGACAAATTATTACACAGTCCAGTAAACAGTACTGCTGCATATCCTTATAAAAAATACTCCTAACTGTAAATCTGCAAAATGTAAGCCTTAACATATTTCAAGGTTGGTTGGAGGCAAGGTAAGCCTTATTTGAAAGTCAAGAAAATGGGTAAATCAAACGAGTTGATTAAGTAAGTTATACCACCGTAAGGTAAAAAGGAGGTGCTGACGTTTCGAGCGTTAGCCCTTCGTCGGAGCAAATGAGAGGATTGTGGGTTACGTTCAATTTATATAGAGAAGTTTGGAGCCATGCTATTGGTGGAACCATAGCATTGTGTGAATGGAAGTGAATAAATTAGATGAATGATTAAATGAATGAGAAAAGTTCGTTGATACCGTGGGAATTAAGAGAACCGAGTTGGAAGATAAACTTCTGTTCTAGGTTTTTACGGCTTTCCGTGTTGCCCTGATGCACGGAAAGTCCACATACCGCCATGTTGTGAGTTGAGTGGTTAGGTAGATTAAAGTGTCGCGCTACAGGTTTCGATGCATCTTTGTCATTTCGTTCGACGTCACGCAGATGTTCGCGGAAACGGTCACCTAACCTTCTTCCGGTCTCGCCGATGTATATCTTCTTGTATAAGGTGCATTTTATGCAATAGATAACATTGGCGGAAGTGCATGTGAAACGGCCGGTGATTTTAAACGATCGTTTAGGTCCTGCTACTTTGTTTGTGTTGTGGACGAAAGGGCAAGTTTTGCACCTTTTGCGTGTGCAGTTGAAAGTGCCGGGTGATTTGTCTGATTTTAGTGTACTTCTAACTAAAAAATCGCTTACGTTTTTGTTACGTTTGAATGAAATGAGTGGTGGTAGTGAGAAGATGCTGCCTGTTTCGATGTCATTCTGAAATAACTTGAAGTTCTTCAGAATGATGTTCTTGACAGGTAGGTTGAGTGGCTGAAAAGTGAGTGTGAACGGTATTCTCGGGTTCTCTTCCTTTTGTGACGTTTGTGGTGCTGAGTGTTGGTCAGTTGTTTGAGCGCGTTGTTGAGCTGTCTTCACAACTGAGTCAGGGTAGCCACGGTTCTTGAAGAACTAAAGCATTTCTTCTGATTTGCTGGAGAAGTCCAACCCATCACGACATAAACGTCAAAGTCTGAGGAATTGAGAATATGGAATGGAATTTTTAACATGGGTGGGGTGAGAAGACGAGTGCAATAAATAACTATGGGAGTCTGTAGGTTTGAAGTACACACTAGTTGATAGGCCGTTGTTGTGGATTGAAACGTTGATATCGAGAAAAGCTATTGAGGTTTCTGAAATTTGCCAAGTATATTTCAATGCTGGGTGGAACGAATTGACAGAATTAATGAAATGCTCAAGTTCTTCCCCGGTGGATGAAGTTGCGCCAACGCAGTCGTCAATGTAGCGGCGATATAGTTTAGGTTAAGGTCCGTTGTATTGGCGGAAAAATTGATTTTCAATGTAGCCTACGAAGAGATTGGCATAGCTAGGTCCCATTTTAGTGCCCATAGCGACGCCATTGATTTGTTGGTAGTAGTTGTTGGAGAATGAGAAACAGTTGAGTGTTAAAACTAGTTCGGCTAGGCGAAGTAATGTTTGTGAGCTAGGCTCTTTTGTAGAGCGCTGGTCGAAATAAAATTATTTGAAAGTGGCCAGGATTTGTTGTATTTTGTAAACCCTCTGAAGGTGAGCCTAAATACAAGTGAAAAGCAGGATTATCCAGAAGTACCATAAATTCTTTCTAATTAGGAAGTTAATTGACGTTTTGTTTTAATGAGTGAAATTTCATAATCTAAACAAGTCAATGTTGGAAGCGAACACAATACAATCTTACTCTGAAAATCAAATTTTTTTTCTTTTCCAACTTTTTTAAATTCCAGTCTGTTATTGTTCCTAATGGATTGATTGCCAACCTTTTTGGACCTATCGAGGGAAAGAGGTACGATGCTTTTATGTTAGGTGTTAGTGGCCTACTACCGCAACTAGAAAGAATAACTAAACCTAATGGCGATCCATATGTGATCTACAGTGACCCAGGTTATAGGATATCATGCCATATCATTTCTCCATTTCGAGGTGCAAATCTAACTCCACTTCAGCAACAGTTCAACAGTGACATGAGCAAAGTTCGTACGAGTGTCGAATGGGGATTTGGTAAAATTTCACAATTTTTTGCATACTTAGATTTTCACAAGAACTTGAAAGTCCTTCTGCAACCTGTGGGGAAGTATTATGCAGTTGGAGCACTCTTCCAACTAACTATCACACATGTTTATATGGTTTTGTTACTAGTTCTTTTATTGAGCTGGAACCCCCATCTCTTGAATCATACCTATCCAACATCTAGAAAAAATGTTAACATCTAGGAACTTAAAGCAAAGTTTTGGATGGGTAATTTTTTGGAGATACACTTGAATTTATGTTCTCAGTGTTATTAATTTTAGGGTATATTCAGTTGTACCAAAAAAATGTATCCAAACTCATTTCTTGAATAAGAAGTGGATCTTTTTGTGGCAGGGTATTTCAAATGAAAAGGCTTATGTTTTGCCAAGCACCTTTCTACATGGAAAGTGTGTTTGAAGATTGCTGCTGCTTACTTAGTTAACTGCTTTTAATAACCAAATTGCAACACTTGCTTATATGGATGTAAAATAAGCACTTTGATTGGACATAGATTGGATCCCCTCGACTAGACATACCTGTGTAACCACTGAACAGTTATTGTAACCTTTTAATTACAGTTTTTATTTATTTTGCAAACTAAGAAATAAAATTGAAGCATTACATCATTACTCAACATGTGTCTGCAAAGTACATAAATATATAACAACAATAAATGGACTTAACGAACCCCTTTGTCACATAAATACAATAAATAAATGCCAACAAACTTCAAAAGACTTATAAAAGTATTTTGAATTGCACTTTCATGTTAGCACTGCTGTTAATCATATTAATTGTCATGATCGTTTCTGGGCAAATTGAGAAACACAAATACTGCAATATCAATATTTACCTTGGGAACAGAATCCAGTTTAGTTTAACTTAAACGATCTTTGAGTAAGGCCATGGCCTTTCTTTCCTTCATTTCTAATGCTACTCTTAATTTTCTCTCTTCAGCCTCTTCTTCATATTTTCTTTTCTGAAATTCAAGTTCCATCTTCCTCACTTCCAGCTCCTGTTCTTTGATTTCAAACTTCATACGTGCTTTCTCTGCAAGCATATCTAAGGCTGACTTTTTACTTGCCCTGCAGCGTGGCTTTTTTTTCGATCCTGCATGAGATGTGATAACTAAATGAAAAAATAGCTCCCCCTGTACCACATGTTATTACTGTGTTTTCTTTTTGTGGATTAGGCAGTTATGTCTACTATTTTTATGTTACTGTTTTATTGAAACCAACAAATGAACAGTCAAGGTCAGCTTCCCCAGAGAAGGGAGGGTATTGCCTATAATGGACTAGATACACCGATTCAGGCTATTACCAGAAGTTGCATGAAAGGATTCAATCTAAAAAAATATGGCGGACGAAAGGGACGGAAATAAAACCTGTCACAAATGCTGTGCTGCAGTGCTATGTAAAAATTGTTCTAATAATCGGAAAGACCTCATTTTCCAAGCTTTTCCACGAGACCAAAGTCAGAGAAAAATATGGATGGTGATGGTAAGGATGAAACGTAGTGACGAAAAATTCGCTTCTAATACATCACTCTTCTGCTGTTCCGAACATTTCACCTTGAACTATTATAAAAACTCTTTAAATGGCAGTAGACATGATCTTCTTAGGAATTCAGTTCCTTCTATTTTTCCTTGGACGGTGGATCATGACAAAGGGAGTGAGAGGTCCGAAAGAGCAGATGTTTGAGACGGTAAAAACCGTCGAATTTGAGTTGCTGGCCCATTGGAAATGAAGCATCTTCCGGATGTAGTGAATTACACTTCAGAGAACAACCGTAGAGAGAAAGAGTCAGAAGACAAACCACAAGAGAGGGACTTACTTACCGAGATTTGTTAAGTCACGGAAAAGTTATACCTTTCAAAATTCTCCCTAGAACATTTTAGCTCCAATGATGACGATATATTTTTCTACACAGGATTTCAGTCTTACGAAGCCTTGATAGCATTCTGGAACTTTGTGAAACCGAGTGTCGAGTCGCTACTTAGTTGGAACCAGGCACGATTCAAAGTAAATGGAGACCTTCCAGACACTGCAAACACGTTCTAAAACCATTTGGGATATTCCAAAACCAACTTTCTGGAACAAGTGAGATAATTCGTCACTATTTGTGCCAGAAAAAAATCGCATTTATGGCAATAAACACTTTGCTTGGTTATTTTTTTGCCTTAATGATGTAATGTATGGTAGAAGTTTATTTTTTATGTGGGTTTATTGCCAACTTTTACATAATTACAGTATGTCGCCCCAACATTAAATTTTTAATCTTTTTACCAACTGTGTACGTTCGACGACTATTGTACTGACCGAATGTTAACGAAAATGGCGCATGGTGCATATCACGAGCTATTTCCCGTTCTCGTCCAAATAAAAAGAGATGGAGGTTTTTGGGGGGTAATAAACATCATCATTCACAGTTTTTAGAACATGTTAGCAGTTTACATAAATCTTGCAATGATAAGGGAAAAAAGGGAACAAGAGATCAAGAATTTTATTTTACCCTTCAGCTGGAGTAAGGAAAAGGAACAAGAATATTTTCATGCATTTTTGATTTGAGTTAAATAAAAGGGACCTGGAAATTTCCAAACCCCTTTACGTTGTGCCTGTGAAAGGGACATGGAAATTTCCAAACCCCTTTAAGTTAAGTCTGTGATAGGGACATGGAAGTTTCCAAACCCCTTTGCGTTGTGTCTGTGAAAGGAGCATGGAAATTTCCAAGCCCCTTTACGTTGTGTCTGTGAAAGGGACATGGAAATTTCTAAACCCCTTTACGTTGTGTCTGTGAAAAGAACATGGAAATTTTTTATTTTCCTTTTATTTGAGCTAAACAAAAGAACATGGAACTTTCCTTTCATTTCAGCTTCATGAACTAACATAGAAATTTCCACGTGCCTTTCGCTTGAGCTATAATTCAAAGACATCTTGGAAATTTGTATGTTCTTTCGCCTCGTTCAGCGTAAAAGGAGCATGGGAACTTCGACGTTGCTTTGCATTGCACGGCTTTAAGTAACATTACAATTTAATATTTTTAAACAGAAATTTTATTGTTAATTACAAACCGACACTTGCACTTAAAACTTTGAGCTACACCTTTTTATCCCAGCCAGCGGGAGACGTCTACTATTATCTGGTAGTGACAACTTTAATAGTATTACTAGAAATCGTCTGGCCCTCCGTTTTGCTTTTCTTATGTGCAAACCTGTGACAGCTGAGGCATTAATCCTCACAGGTTGTCGGAGTATATTTCATAATCGGCTGAATGAAACACATAGGAAACCGTTTCGTTCTGTAAAGAATACTAACGATAAAGCTGTCAGGAAGGAATGCCCCACTTAAATTTGTCCCTTTATACTGTGCTGTGTAGGTGTAGGGAAAGTTCCCGCTCATGAAATTACAGAACGTCACAAAGCTGAACCGTTTTTGCATTGAATAGCGTTGACTTCCTGAAGAATTGGTTTTATACGTCCATATCGCCGCCGCAGCGTCGTTAAAATCAACAGATCCGTTCTTTTAAAAATAGCTAATTTTCAATTTCACTTGAGGTCACAGTGAAAGTCAACGTGACAAGTGTTTCCTTAGAAACAGTTCAATTGCAGAAGTAAATTTTGTTGAGCTAATTACTTTCTTGAAGCTTTTGTGTTTCCTTTTGCTATTTGAACGTCTCATTGCTGAGCTTGTTATTGTCATTTAATTTAAAACCTACTAAAAGAATGCAACCCAGGGGTAGAGTATCGCTCCAAATGGTGGCATTTTATAACTTCCATGCTCTCCATTCAGTCCCTTATGTCCCTTTCAAATACTCTAGCTCGATATTTACGTTTCCAACGGCTTTCACTTTCAGAGTCCATTGTCGCGTGATATTTGTTCTCGTGACTTTATGCCATCGCTACGATTCTTTTCTTGGTATCGAGCAAATCATTATCCCATTATTGATTGACAATTTCTGTTTCACGAGAATGGATTCACCAGCGAAGATTGCGAAATCTAATTCTAAATTCTAGTGCACGAGCATTCAGCACATTTACTTAGGGAGATCTAGAGTCAATTCCTTAATTTTTTGAGTGGTACGAAAAGTCAGTTCCTTTGCCCAAACGCTCCCGAACCCTCCAAAACACACCGGTTCAATAACAAGTACAAAAATTTTCATGTTGGTTAACCTGTAGGATTCTGAAAGTTCCGTAGAATTGATAGCACACGCGAAGCATACCACTTTTACGTGTCATAACACTGAGAGTTCTCAGGTGGTCGAAGAAACGAAGTCAGATACGTAAACCTAACCCGTCGACTCAGTAGATTGTCTGCTTTTCGTGACACCCTCTCTTATCTTGGCATCCAGCACTGAAAAATTCACATTTCCTCAAAAACTAAACGTCGGCGCATGTTTCGAGAGGTAATAGGCGGTAACGCGTTATTGAATGTGTGTTCAGTCTCTCGACTAGTAATTAATTTTTTACTTAATATATTCTTGCAAATCAGGCTGACACTGGAGAATCAGACCGAGAAAAAAAGAAGACAATTTCGTTGCAGCTTGGGCTGATTAAGGTTACACAATACCTTCGCGGGTGTCCTTCGGAAAAAAACTCGTACGCGCGTTGTTTTAAAGTAAACTACCACAAACTATATATCAATAGAAAGGTAAAGAACTGTAGAATTCGAAAAAAATATCCGTTGTTTGGCAGAGCCATTATTGAGAAGAAAGAAGTCAATAAACCGAAAACGACCGAGTGTCATTCCGCCGAATTAATCGGGTATCAAATGCAGCCACTACTGCAAAAGAACTGCACAATGTAAATCAGCAAGCATCAATCTCTAAAAGGGTGTCAGGCTTTTTCGTAATTCTTATTGGTTATCTTTTTATAGACCCGTAAAGTTGTAGTAGCGAATAATTTGCCGACCCCGTTGCGTTCGCGGCCGTAAAATGAGAAATATCTTAATTAAAGCTAATCCCCGACACCCTTTTGTTCCTTAATGCTTAATGAATGTTCTGGCCAAATTTCATAATTATCCGTCCATTCTACATACCCGATTAATTCGGCGGAATGACACTCGGTCGTTTTCGGTTTATTGGCTTCTTTCTTCTCAATAATGGCTCTGCCAAACAACGGATATTTTTTTCGAATTCTACAGTTCTTTATCTTTCTATTGATATTTAGTTTGTGGTAGTTTACTTTAAAACAACGCACGTACGAATTTTTTCCGAAGGACACCCGCAAAGGTATTGTGTAACCTTAACCTTTCTGGCAATTCGATCTCACCGACAATTACTCATTAGCTATCATGGTTGAATTTGAGGCCTTTAGATCATTTTGTAAAGACCTTTATCCAAGTCTGTAAATTCTAGAAAGCGAATGGATGAATCTGCAATAAATGAATGAACTCAGCATACCAAAGTTTTGGACTCCGCATTCCTATAAGAACTTTAGGTATGAGGGCAGCCAGTAGCAGTTGCACTTCAAAAGCCCCGGCTAATACAATAGTGCAGGAAAGATTTTCTTTCTATGAGAGAGAAGTGTCTTTAGAAGAATCAACGTGTTGATCAGTTCGTTGACTTACCATCAGAGGGCCCTTGGCTAACTCCTCGTCCGCTTCTGGCAGTGGAAATCATCCCGAGTCTTCATCCTCTCTAATATATCGATGTCTGTTGTTGGAACACGAGCTGCTAGATGACAAATTGGCTCTGGTTGCATTTTCATCTGAGAAAACTGGAGTTAGTTCAGCTCCACTCGAATCCAGAGGCTCGTAAAGTTCGCTAGATATCGGCCTTAGGACAAAGGTTTCAGAAGGACTTCCAAATAGGTCGCTGGAGGCTATTCCTACCCTTAGGTGATTTCGTATTTCAACTGTTTCTTCTGCCTCATCTGGTTCGAAGAGGTCACTATATTTTTTTGCCTAGTCGTAGGGCTATGAAGTACACCCGAGCCATTAAAAATCCGTTTTCGTTTTCCGAGAAATCTGAACAACTGGCAACCCTCTTTGCCGCCAAAGAGACCCAGAGAGGCTCAAAAAGGTATAAATCCAAACTTGTAGCGGATATCAATAATATGCGTGATGTCGCTCTTCTTAGGCAAATGCCTACACCGTGTGCCACGTTCCGTTTAGATTGCGTGCCAGAGTGTTAAAATCGGTATGTGAGCAATTCGTAAGGAAACGCCTAGCCGATGTTACTTACGGTTGTGGAAAAGGGGCCACTTTTTTTTAAAAAAAATGCGAAAACACACAGTACATTTAGTTTCAAACCAGAAATGTATATTTCTTTTAACCGCTAAAAGCATAAACAAGTACACTCAAAATGTTGGTCAAGATCGTTATCAAAAATAATAACAGATACAACATTTAAGAAACATAGCGTGGTTCAGATGTTAGCGGTAAAAAGGCTAACCGCCACAGGAAACGTACGTCAATAAGCTTCGGCCTTTGTTCAGAATGGTGCATTCACAGAGGCGATAAAGACGTGCTTACTTCACATTTGAAGAGAAAACGATAGCACAACGTTGAAAAATCATGCGTAGGAAGACGGGTTCTGATACGAAGTGGTACTCTGTGAAGGAGGGAGTCAAGGTTCGAACATTTAGAGGAAAAGTCCGTTGAAAAAATCGGGCGGTGAAGAATATGGAGGAGTGGTGAAAAAAGGAGTCTTTAAGTCAAATGCGGAGAAGGACAATTTGAAGGTATTGTTAGTTTCAGATTATGTTCGTAGTGTAAATGTGTGAAACTATTTATAATCTGTTATTCCATAAGCCGGATTCTGCATGATATATTAAGTTATGTTGCTGCTTAAGGTTAGGCGCGAAAGATACGCGAAAATTTGTTAACGGTCGACAAAAAGTAACCCTAACGTCAAGGTGTCCATATTCATTTGATGTGCATGCACGCAGCTGCGGAGGCTCAATGTATTTTAGGTACAGAGCTTATCCACTTTTAGTTTTCCTCAGAGCACTAACAAGGTTAAATTAATTTGAGTTTCACGTGTGACCCGTAATCGAACATTTTTATCCATGCATGGCAAGTTATGTGACAGAAATTCAACCGTTCTGAAAAATATGATCTGAAGATCTCTCGGGGTGATTTCAACTAAGAAAGTCAACTATATACGTCAGAACTTTTCCAATGCTTTCCATTCTTGGCCGAATAGGTGCGTCTGAAAACTAAAGGGTGACGCCGTCAATAGGGTCTAAAATGCTTCAAAGATTATATTTTAGGTTTCAGTTTCAAAATAATTCATTTTTCATATAGAAAAGCCTCTCGTTTAGCTAAGTTTAAAGCTTGGTGAAGTACACATGTCCGCTATCGTTCGAGTAAATGTTATTCAACTTGAAGACATTAGTTGACTTGATCTTGTGCCAGTGACATATATATGCTTAAAGGGACCACACGCTGACGACTGAAGTCTGTTGTTATCAACTGCATTTTAACGACAAAATGTAAGATTAGAGAAAATTCATGCTGCACCACTGATGCCGACGTTTTTTCAATTATTCTAGCTTCAAAGCAAGATTATAAAAATTCTATATTCTTTCATCATATCAACAGGATCTTCAAGAAATATCGTGACCTTGCTCCTCACGTTGCTGAAAGGGACCACACGCTGACGACAGAGTCTGTTGTTATCAACTGCATGATTTCAAGGACAAAATTTAAGATTAGAGAGAATTCATGCCGCACCACTGATGCCGACGTAAGTAGCAAATAACACCATTTCATTGAGACGTTTACGTATATACATCGCATTACCTATTGCTAAATAAAATCAAATTATGAATGGAATAGCACTGATTGGCAAAAGTTCACTATGTCATAAACAAAAGCTTTAACTGAATAGGAACGAAGTAACCAAGCATCGTGCTAAAGTTAAGCTTCTATTTTAAACCGAGGTAACATGTCAAGGGTCGAGGGTAACTTAAAAAAATATATTAAAACAAAGTGAAAAATAAGAGATAGAAATCAAAACAGAATTTTCTTTCGCCAGCTTTTCTTTCTTTTTTTTGAGTAAAGCGTTACGTGACACGGCCAAATGACTTCTCCCTCCTTACAGTCTTGAGGGTAGTAACTGCATAGACTACACTCGTACGCTCAAACGACTACGGTTACATCCTGCTTTAGAACTGGTGGTTTAGTATTGCACAGTTTCCAACAAAAACCAAATAAACTAGAGAGAACTGTTTGAAAGTATCCAATGTTTATATATCGGGCAGTCAATGAACTAACAGGCAGGCATTGAAGGCTAAGATAAGATAACAGACATGCCATTCCCTATTCTTTAGTACTTCACGTAACCCTATTTCAACCCACATTTCTTTACTTGGAGAGTATGGCATGAAAATAATGAAAACAAAGTTAGTTACTGGTTTATAATAATGTTCTAGAGCCCTAAAAAGCAACGCGTTACTCCAGTTGGCGAAAGAAAATTCTGTCTTGATTTTTATTTTTTATTTGTCACATTTCTTTAATATAGTTTTTAAGTTACCCTAGACACTCGACATGTTACCCTCGACTCTCGACATCTTACTCTCGACTCTCGACAATTAGATACACTCCTGATCACGTTAGACCAGCTGTCAAGAATGGAAGTTGCGTTAAATACTGAAATTGACAAATTTTATGAGTTTGTAATTGGTAGCAAAAATGAAAATGTTGCTTCCTCTCCTTAACGGTTTGTAGTTGAGGCCCTAAGATTGTGCCAAATACTCGCAAACAATGCTAACATTTTGGATTTTGCTCTTCTTTCCAGGTTCTGCTGCTGTTTGCCTGTGCGGAAATTGGAGAATTCAATCGCATCGTAGCCGAAACTGATGAGACGAACCTTAGATCAATTAGGCGGAAAGTTGTTGAAATACAGGAAAAGTAGTGAAATTTACCAATTTGATTGATTTATAGGGAAAAAAATTCCATCGCGCTTTTGCAGTTTCCTTTGACAATGGGAGTTTAAGAAATGACAATGGTTAAGGTAGCGAGATCGCGAAAAAAGAAAACAATAGGTTTAATGAGCAAAATAAAGCGCCCTGAGAACCTGGGGCATCTGATTTGCGTTTTGGTACACAGTCTGTTGCCGTTCTCTCTCGAAATGAGCACCTGATTAAAAGTTTGTGGAGAACGTGAGTACACAAACGTGAATTGTCATTCTTACGGTTCTATCCATGCCTTTCCTACCAAGCTGGTTACTGGAGGTGCTCTTAGGCTGTTCTTACAAAAAAAGAAGATTTCCGTTATTGCATTGTATTATTGCATTGTTATTGTGTAGGTCAATCTCAGCCTTAGAAGGGTTTAAGAATGATCTTAAAATTTAGATCGAGATGTGAAAATTATTAGATTACTTGTAAGGCTCAAAGCAATATAATTGCATCAATGCATTAATATGTAACAGTAAAAGGTTATTTGAAAGGCAAGATATATGACGCTTTTGTTATCTTCTCTTTTATTTACGTTGTGTCTGTGAAAGGAACATGGAAATTTTGAAACCCCTTTAAGTTGTGTCTGTGAAAGGGACATGGAAATTTCCAAACCCCTTTACGTTGTGTCTGTGAAAGGGACATGGAAATTTCCAAACCCCTTTACGTTGTGTCTGTGAAAGGGACATGGAAATTTCCAAGCCCCTTTACGTTGTGTCTGTGAAAGGGACTTGGAAATTTCCAAGCCCCTTTACGTTGTGTCTGTGAAAGGAACATGGAAATTTCCATGTTCCTTTGCATACCTTGGCTGGATGGAACATGGAAATATTAAGGTCCTTTACTTTCATTTCTGACTACGTTTACTACCTTCCCTAATTTTAAAATTCTTTGACATTTCCTTCCATGCATTGGAGCACCTTACACAAAATTGGCTCTAATTTACCAGCTGAAGTAAAATCATGGCAAACCAGTGGATTTCTTAGTTGAATTTGTGTAGTTTTTTAGGGAAATTGGTAAGGTAATGATAAAAATAGCTCAATATTGCCAAAAAATCATAGTTTTAGAATATCCCAAATGGTTTTAGAACGTGTTTGCATCTCCTTTCTTGCAAGGTCAGAAGTAAAACAACGAAAACGAGAAATACAACCAATTGATTAGTCGTGGCTGTTTCTGACAAGGGTTCGACTTGGAATATTTGAGCGTGACTTGGCGCATAGATTCAGTGTGTCTTTAGGCACTGTTTCTGATATTGTTATCACTTTGGCAAACTACCTTTACATTCTTTTGGGCAGTTTGCCTGTATGGCCTTCAAAAGAGAAGTCAAAGCAACACTTGCCAGAATCATTTAAGGGAAGATATGAAAGTGTAAGAGGAATTCTTGACTGTACTGAACTGAAATGTGAATTACCCAAGGATTATCAGAAGCACTCAGAAATGTATTCTGACTATAAGTCGCATGACACATTTAAGGGGCTAGTTCACATTTCACCAAGTGGCTGGATTACCTTTGTGAGCCAATTATATCCAGGAAGGATCAGTGACAAAGAAATCATACAAAGGAGTGATTTTTGTCAACTCATTGAACAAGGAGAACCATATCTTGCTGACAAAGGCTTTGAAATCCATGAACTGATTGCCCTCAGAGGAGGGAGTCTATATATTCCTCCAAAGAGATTTTCTCCATCTGACCAGTTAACTGAAGGCCAATGTTTTGTAACAATGAGCATAGCCAATGTAAGAATACATGTCGAAAGAGGAATAAAGCGGATAAAGGCTTGGAATATTTTCAATCAAGTTCTGCCTGTCTCCAGCTTTGACTCCATAAATCAGATCTGGACTGTGTGTGCATTGTTAGTCAACTTTCAAAATCCAATCATTTCTATTTAAAATAACTATTTAATACTCTTTAATACTTCTCGTTTGTGCAGAACTTTGTATTTGAAGAACACTTAAACACAACATCAAGCTAGAAGCATTCAAATCCTCAGAGAATAGATTAGTAGTTTCATAGTGCTACAAGTTTCTTTATGAAAAAATGGGTAATCGTAAGTTGGTAAAAATAACAAAATCAGTCCATGGAAGCTTAGTTATTCGCATCTGCATCTGAGACTGTTTTTCTTTCACTTCTTAAAGAGAGTTTTTCTCTGTAGTAGTATGTTACCGTAATTATACGCCGATTTTAATTTTTTTTTTTTTTTTTTACCAGAAATTTAACCAAGAATTTTACCAACAGTTTATGTATGGATTATGAAAATAAAATTTAATTTTGATTTAAAGATTTGAAATTGATTACAAAATTAGAAAATGGAACAATTAAAAGATTTACATTTTCACCAATTAAAAAATATTGCAAAAGAGTTGAAAATTAAAGGGCGAACAAAAATGAATAAAGAAAATTTAATTCAAGGTATTAAAAAATTTTCAGAGGAGGAAATTATTAATGAAATTAAAAAAGACGCTATTAATAATAAATATTATTGTATCCATAAAAAGTGTAAATATTTTTGTAAAGAGTGTTGCGGGTCGCAATTATGTATACATAATAAAATTAAATATTGTTGTAAAGAGTGTAAAGGATCAAATTTTTGTATTCACAACAAACAGAAAACACATTGTAAAGATTGTGGTGGGTCTCAATTATGTATACACAACAAACAGAAAACCCATTGTAAAGATTGTGGAGGATCACAAATATGCGAACATGGTAAACAAAAAGCTTCTTGTAAGGAATGTAGAAAATTAAAAAATGAATTATGATTTAAAGATATAATATATATAAAATAAAATGGTAAGATTAGTAAAACAAGTAAATAGTGGAAAATATTTCTTTTCTTTTAACTATTATAATGATAAAAAACTTAGCATTTGTGATTTTATGGAGGAAATAAAAGAAGATTTACTAAAAAATATAATAAAAAATAGAGAATATTTTTCTGATGTTATATATTATTATAAAAGTGGTTTAGTGCTTGAAAATAATATAAGTGTGAATGTTGAATATTATGCTAAGGATGATAACTATTATTTTGAAGGAGTTATGAATTTATATAAAAATAAAGATTTTGCTGTTGATGGTATATCCGTTAATGAATTTGTAAAAGAACTTTTGAAAAGTGCTAATGAATACTACTTTAAGGAAGAATATAATTATTATTATAATTCATTAGGTGGTTGTTGGGTTCTTGAAAACCATGAAGCGCTTGATCATTTTTATAAAAACGGTGTTTATCTTGCTTATTATGATAAGAAATGTAATATTGATGTCTTTGATAAAAAATTTTATGTTAGAACATTAAAGTTAAGTGTAAATATTGATAACTTTAAAATATTACATAAAAATAAATTCTACAAAAATTTAAATAAAGAAATAAAAGAAGCAGTATGGGATCCTAATTGGTATCTTGATTTTGAGGAGTTAAGAGATTTGAAAGAACGTTGGAGTATCGATTAGAAATAATTATGTTATATAACCTAAATAATGGTTACATAACAAAAATTTATCTGAATCTTAAGCTAAAAGTTATGGGAGAACCCTTCAGATCAAGTTTTTTCCATTCATTGTCTAATATGTTTAAATCAAAGTGGTTTATTAGGGTCTCATATTTTCGAACTGGAATTGTTGGATAATCCTTTGAGGGTATGTTTGCAAGTAGTTGTGATGGTGAGAGTTTCACAAGTTCTCCATATTTGTTTATATTCATATATGAATACTTATTATCCACTATACTACACATAAGTCTCAGCGGTTCCTTAATCTGAATATTTATGGGGTATAATTTACCCGGATTTATGACTTCAGGAACTCCTAAACCAAACCCCAACCCTCTCGTAAGTTTAATTTTGAAGTTCTTATTTGAATATAGATAGTCAACAGTATCAGTCTCAATTATTGTTATCTTTTCCCCATCAGGATCATTAAGAAAGATTGATTGAATATTACGAAGAGAATATGTACCGGGTTGAATTATTATGAAGCCCTGATTCTTATCATTGAATAATATCTGTTTATCCTTGAAATTAATCAATCTTTTGGTTTGTATATTACAATCCAGGAGTTGTATCTCCCGAAGATTTTCCAGCGGAGGATCTAAATAAATTCTAGTTTCAGACTCATACATGGTAATACTCAACATTTTGTTTTGATTACACCATATTCATCTTTAAATTTCTATAATAACCGCCTGTGATAAAAAAACGACTTACGCGTAAGCTGAAAAAAAAATTGTTATGTTAATTAACCTGTGATAAAAAACGACTTACGCGTAAGCTGAAAAATCCAGTCATCTACCGAAATAGATACCACGCTAATCCGCCAGCGACAACTATAAATGCTAATATATTCTTTTCATGCTGCGTTGAGTCAATATAATTTTCCTGTTTCATCGAGTCTGTTTTCGTTGAGGGTTTTGGTTCCTTCGGGTTTTTCTTCGTTTCAGTTTTATCAGCGAAGCTGGCCTTGCCTTCCAGGCGAATATGAGGTAACTTTAACTTTGAAGATCCTAAGTTATGACTTATTCCAACTTGTTTTGCTTCAGTGTTTATGGAATTATTCACTCCAAAATTCATATCGCCAGTCGCTTTCATAAGTTTGTTATTATATCCAACCACACTCTCTGTGTTTATGATCATATTACTTGGCATCAACCATATACCTGGAGCAACAGCTAAATCAAGCCGTAATTTCGTTTCCTGTACAGATTTTTGATAATTTTTAATCGAATTAGAAATGTCATTCTCGATCACACTACTTTCAAATAAAGCCAAGAATTCTTGTTGTGTCTCAATCGCTCCACCGCCATTACCATAAATTGAATTTCTAGTGTTGGCTTGAGATCCTAATATACAGTAAACAAAAGCTTCAGCAGATCGATTCAATCTACCAAGTCCAGCTTTAGTGAGTCCATGTCCGCTTGTTGGGATAAACCAAGCATATTTGAAATCGGCAAAGTCATCATTACGGATAAATGAAATGAGATTACCCTTTTCCTTCTTTCCTCCTTCATCAGCGAATTTACCACCTTCACCAGGCCATCGATCTGCTTCAACATCATAATTCCTTACAATATGTACATTTTGATATCCACCACCTTTTCCATGATATCCTGCACCATAATCAAGGAATATATCTCCCAATCCGCCGTTTCTACCCCCTTTCCATCTAAAGTCAGAATTATTGGCAATTCCAAATTCAGCACACAATCGTTGATATGCAACTTTACTATATGGATTATTATTTATCACAAAAGGTTGCTCATCAGGTAAGGGAAGGCTTAATTCATATAATATTCGCCTTATTGTGAAATACGCATGAAACTTTATAAAACTACTCACTACTTTAGGATAATTTATTCTTTCAAAAGGACTTATACCACAACCAGATGTTGCACACCAAACTGCAAAGTTAAGTTGTTGTGGCCAATAATTCATATCAGGGGCGTTCAACCATTTTCTACTCTGTTTACCAAATTTGAAAGTAACAACATGTGATGTAAATATGTTTCTCATATTTGCTGTAAATTTCTTAGTATTTGACACGTATATATCCAGATAGGTTAGCATTTTTGTTATATCAGTTGAAAAGTCATCAAAATTAATAGCTGGTATAGGATAAGATCTATTGGTTAATGTTAAACTTTCAGGAAATGAACTCAACTCAGTTTCCCCTTTTAGTCTGCCATCCAATCCTAAATCTTTCCATAAAATTCTTTTCAAACGAGGTGAAATATCATCAATCCATGTTTTTCCAGTAGGATCATCATTTGACATTATTGTTGTTCCATCAACTTGCCATTTAATATATCCACCATACGAATCAGGCACAAATGTGAAATGACTTATATCAGCCCTTGGATACATATTTCTGAAATCATTGAATAATGACATTTTTTTTTGTTCATAACATGTTGCTTTTAAATCACCTCTTTTCTAACACCAGCATAACAATTACATCCTACATCAGTTCTCTCATATGAAATTTTCAACGTGCGGGAGCTGTTCTTCCCCTCCCTTCGGCCAGTTCCTTTAATATTTCCGCTCGAACCTCTGTTCTTATCTGATTCATATTTAAGTTTTTTTCTGCAGCTTTCCTGGTTTTTTGGCGGATTTCTAGTTTTAGTTTTTCAAACTTATCCACCTCTGATAAAATTAACGAAAATTCTTGGTCGGATATAGCGTTATCTGTTAGAGCCTTTGAAACCAAGTCGTGAATAGTGTTTACTTTTGCTTTTGCCAAAGAAACTGTCTGTTCATGTTTACTAACTTTATGTGAAAGTCGTTTAGAAGCTGAACTGAATCCAACCGATATTCCCCCACAAATACCTCCCACTGCTCCTAATGGGATACCAACAGCAGCACCAAAACCAGTAAGAGAGGTACCCAATCCGCTTGCAGATAGGATAACTGAAAACACCCCACTACAAACACTGATTTTTGTAAATATACCTCTCGCTCGATTATACTTTTTCCTAACATCTTCGTAATGTTTAATTTCCTTCTCAAGATTTTGTAGTACTTCGCATGACTTTTGTAGTCTGAAATTAACCGACTGAAATGAGGAACTCGGGTCTGAATTAACAGGCACATTAGGATAAATTCTATTGTAGTCATCCATATTGTATTTTACTGATCAACATGATATCTTTAGACCTTTTAGGGCCGCGAAGCAAATGAATTCGGGATGGTTTTGTTATCGACTCTTCTTTACCCTTTCCACAAAATATAGAACCACAGCCATTATCAACAACCATGCGTTCTTCCCCAAAAATCCAATGACCTCACCCGCTGTTTTGAACAGAAAGCTTACAATCGCTCCAACCATTCCAGGCAATATTTCACCAAGTTTCTTACCAATAGCTTTAAACCCATTACCAACACCTTTACCTAATGTGGTTAGGCCTTTAGAAAGATTAGAAAGGATAACACCAATAACAACACCAACAGCACTCACAACTGCAAATACTGTAAAACCATACTTTTTGAAGATAGCCTTCACACGTTCTCGTAATGGTAGATTTTTAAGTATTTCTTCATTTTTACTCTCCAGATCAGCTATTTTTTCTTGGTTGTAAATAATACTCCTTCTTGTTAGTTCTCTAAATTTATCAACTTCAGCTTGTAATCTTTCATTACCGCGTTCTAACATTGTTAAATTTGACTGCCCCTTCTTATACTTATCTATTTCATCTTTGTATACATTCATTTCATTCAAAAGTTTATCTTTCTGTATTTTTAATTCTATATTTTGTTTAACAGTTGCATCAAAAAGACTTTTTATTTCCGTTTTTTCCACTTGTTGTTTCTCGGCGAATTGTCGTATTTCTTTTTCTTTTTCTTCATATCTACTAATCTCCATAGGATATACTTTTGTGGTTGCTTCCAATCCTTGTACTGCATTAAGTAATTCAATATTTTGTTCATTAGCTTCCTCCAATTGTGATAAAAGATTATTATTTTTTATAAGCATGGATTCATAATCAGAACCTAGAGCTTTTCTGAAGGTAATTGGTAAATTATCAACTTTTATTACCCCATCTTTATCAATCAATATATGTCCTACAGCATTTTTCTGATTACTCAATTTAACCCTCAAATTCCCTTCGCTATCCCATTCTGCTGTAAATGGAGAATCTAAAGGGTTGAAATTGGGAAATATACGTTTGATATGTTGTAGTGCATCTCTCCTTTCATCATATCTATCACTGGGTATTTTAGGTATGGCACCCTCCTCATAATCCCTACCACCAAACGAAGTGTCTTCTTCTTCATCATCATCATCAGGGTTAATTAGACTAGTGGTGGATGATATTGGATCCATTTCCATATTTTCTCTATCAACATCATTGTCTAGATCAGTTGGTTCAAAGTCTGGTATTTCTCCTCCTTCTTCCATGATTTTTTACTCATCAGTAAGAAATCTTTAGACCTAAAAGTTATGTTTGTAATTATAAAACATGAAAAAATTATTTAAATAAAAATATAACAATGGAATTTTAAAATGTTTAATATCTTTAAAAATTTTAATGAATATCTTTGGGAAGCAAAAATTAATAAAATTACTAAAATGGGAATAATTACAACCGATAAAATATTATTATTGAGAAATATAGCTGTTGAATTAAAAGATAAAGAAAAACTAAAAGAATTATTTGAAATAGTTAAAATGATTGATATTAGTCTTGATCCTCCCCTAAAATCTTTTAAGAAAGTAAAAAATAGAAAAAATTTTAAAGTTATTGGATGATGATATTAAAAGCGAAACTTGGGGCGAACATGTATTAAATATATAAATAATGTGATATTTATTCTTTAATTATAAAAACATTAATTGTTTTATAATTTAAAATAATTTACTAACTGCATAACCCAATGCCAACATACCACCACCTACATATGCCATTTCACCCATCTTTTGATTTTCACTAGGTCTATAATAATCCGCAAATTTTGGTTCATGCATTTGACTATTTGGGCGTAGCCCGCCCCGCGAAGCGGAATATAATTTCAAAGCTTCATCTGTATTCGAAATATTTTTTGATGCCTGATATTTTGCATCCTTTTGTTGTACTTTCCAATCAATTAGTTTCTGTCTATTTTCCTGATATGAAGAATAATCTTTTTGATATTTTTCTAATGCCTTATCGTGTCGTATTCGTTCTGTATCTGTTTTATCACCTGAAAGATATTTTGCAAGATATGATCCACCAACAAAGGCGGTTGCATTCAAAATAGCTCCTCCAAACATCATTGCTATTGTTGCCATGTTTAATTTGGTAAAATCTTTTGATCCTCTAAATATGTTTTTAGGTACATACTACCCGTCAATACAACCACCCATTTAGCATAATTTGTAATACTTGAGGATGGGTCGTTCATAAATGATTCTTTCATAGCCTTTTTTGCTACATAACCAACAGCAGCTGCTAACCCAATAAGTACTGCTGAATCAGTAACAGTTTTCACAAGTTTGTTTTCAGTTGACATAATTTCTTACTGATCAAAATGATATCTTTAGACCCTTTTAGGGGACGCGAAGCAAATCGCTTACTCATATCATTCCCATTTTTAGTGGTTGTGATGGTTGGGTGGGGATATTCGGCGGAGCTGGTTCTACGGATCTTGTGGGTGAAACTATTCTATTTTTATTATCCTCCTTTTGTCGGTATCTCATAAACATATCAAATGCTGTAAAACCTATTCCTACAATAGATAAAACGGTTGTAAAAGATAGTTCTGGAAGCCAGCTTCCGCTTCGCGGGGAGGACTCCGTCCGATTTGCTTTAGGCTCACCATCTCCATTTTCATTTTTCTCTTCTTCCTGTTTCATTCGCAGGGTCTCTCTAGCTAATGCTTCTTTTGCTTTTTTATTATATTCAGCTAATTTCTTACCTGCTGCTACTTTTTTAGGATCTTTTTCTTTCTTTTTAGTATCTTTCTTTTCAGGTATAGGATCTATTGTAATTTGTTCAACAACTTCTTCTGACATTATTATTTTATTTCACAAAGTAAAGAATCTTTAAATCAGTATCTGGATAAGTTTTGCTTGCATCACTACGTATTTGATTCATTTAGCATCTCAATATCTTTTATAATTTCTTTATTTTGTTGGTTTTTATGATCTAGCATCCTTTTAACATCTGCAATAAGTTTTAAAGCTTTTTGATTTTCAATTTCCATATCTCTTTTATATTCTACCAACATTATTTATTTTTGTATTCAGTAACCCGCTCAGTTGTGTTAATTAGTATGTTCAATAGCCTTCTCAGTTTTGTTGGAATCATCTATATTTTTACTTGTAACTTGTTGTATTTTACCTATTTTAACATGTTTAGCAACCTGAAATAGCCCGCTAGCAAGTGCTGCCAATCTTCCTGCTTTCAATGCTAAGAGCCCTACAATGTTTGTCAGTTCGCGATTTACCAAGTCATCATTCTTTAAATCCACACAAAGAGCTTCTATATCATCTACTGGAACTATGTAAGAAATGACTTGAGAAACTAATTGAAGAGATGAATCAACTAATCCACCACTAATTTTCTTACCTAATACTGCCTGATATCTATTATAATATTTTTCAATGTCTTTTACTGATAATTTTTTTATATCACCAAGACTCATATCAACCCCTAAATATTCCTTTGTGGTTCCAAGAGCTGCGAGGATGGCTAGTGATTCTTGTTTTATTTCAAGTTCATTATCTTTTACCTCAGTATTTTCTTCTTCAATATAATCTTCAACTTCTGTCATATTACAATTTTCTTCCCTACAGTCAGGTCTTTAAACCCGTTAGGGCCCCGCGAGGCGGAAATTTATAACTTCAGGTATCTCCAAATAGCAATTAAATGGGTGACGTAAACACAAACAAAGTCTAGAATATTTTTCTTTTTTCAGTAGTTCTACAAATTTTTTACTAGTTTCAGTGTCTAAATCACCACCATAATCTTCGAAAAACATCTTCATACCTTTTTGTGATGGGTTATGGAAAGTAACAACACAAGCTACATTTTCACGGAATGGTTTTGCTATTGAAGTTAATTGCTGAGTTAGAACCCAAACTGATAATCCATGATGTCTTCCAGAAAATGCTAAATCTATAAACTTGTTTGATCTTTTCTTCAGATCATTCGAAACAGCACAATCATCTAAAATTATTAGAGTATTTGTTCCAGAGAATAAAGTTTGACAATCAGTTAATAATTCATTAATCTCATCAATGTTACTAGCATCTGGTGATAATACATAGAAATGTTTATCTCCTAGGGCAAAATTATGATAGGTTTTATTTTTAGCATAAGTTGGGCATATTAAAACAATGAATTCAAACAATTTTCGGAATGGCCCTCGGAGTTGATCAATTATATACTTTGTCTTTCCACAATTTGTTGGACCAGTTATAATGCAATGAAAAGGAATTTTATCTCGTAATTCTTCCATCTTTTCTTTTAACTAATACATGATTGATCTTAAGTTTGAATTCATAACTTCCATTAACGCATCAGCTACAACAAACATGTAACAAGTCATAATACCAGATCCGCTAAGTTTTCTTTTAATTTCTATTTTTATACCATCTTGTGCATTGTTTAAGGCCAGGCCCCCACCGTGAATACCATTATCTGCGTGAGTTCTCAAATCTATCCACATAGCAAACTTTTTACTATAAAAATCCTTTTCCTTTACTGACCAGCGGGAGGAACCTGACTGCCACCCTTTAGCCGATCCAAAACGTTTCTTTACCGACTCCCAGAGGTCTGAAGGCACCATTCCCTTAGAGTAGAAACGGTTTGGTACACCATTAACATCGATATTGATTGAGGTGATACCTGGATTGAAAAAATTCTCAGAATCTCGGGCTCCTCCAACATATGGTAATGTAAACAAACATAATATTCCCGTAATTGACCTTCTCGGTAGATTAATATGCTGATTTATAACACTGTCAGTAGGTCTGGATATGGTGAAAGTTTTGTGTAGAGTAACATTCTCGTAAAAGAATCCTTTACCAACCTGATAAGCTGCCTGTGCCTCCCGAGCTAAGTATTCACTTGATATACAAGAATATTCCAACTCAAGGTTTGTTATTTTGTAAGTTGGAGTCTTGGTCGTATCAGAATAAACAACAATATCGTGAACTGTAGCTAGTGTAATCTCAAAGATTAGTTGATGATCTAATGCCTTTGGGTAGAAAACTCCATGATCGTTGAGAATAGGATGGTTTAGTAGGATATTATACTTGGTGTTGTGTACTACTGCAAGAGCTACTTCTTTTGCATCTGTGTCTACCTTATCACCCGCATTTGTCCGTAGCTTCCTCATGTTTTCAGAAGAAATACCTTGCCTTAATCTATCCTCCCGTTCTTCATCTGTTAAGAATAAGTCATGGTAGGTTTGAAATAGATCGTATCTTTGAGTATCCTGTAGTGTTTCACCTCCAAAAAGAACCCTGAGTCTGGATACAAGGTTACTACCTACATTATTCACTAGGGTGTTATTTTCATGCCCCTCAACAGTCAAGTTAAATACTAGAGATACACTTCCTGGCACAATCACTAAATTTTCAGAAAGTTTAGGAATATTTAAATATAGTGTTTCTCCTGGATTAGCTGATGATGGGTTTAGTGTAATTCTATTCAGTGTTGATTCCGCTTTCAAACCGAGTGGCTCTCTTGGAATCCTGTTTGGGTTAATTTTTTCAGATATAGTTTGCGACATATTTTATTTTAAGGAGTGGTGGAGTAACCTTTAAATGAGTAACGAAAGAATATTATCAAAAATATATTATTCAACTGATGGATATTGGAAAGGATATTCTGCAATTCCTAAATTAGCTGAGAAAGCAAAAGTTAGTGAAGATGAGGCAAAAAGATGGCTTGAAAAACAGGCAATTTGGCAAATATATCTACCAGCTCCAAAGTATATACCTAGACCACACTGGACTGTGTATAAACCTAATCAGATTCACCAAGCAGATTTATTATTTTTACCGCATGATAGAGTTGGAAGAAAAACATATCGATATGCATTAGTTGTGGTTGATGTTGCCTCTAGATACAAAGATGCTGAACCATTAACCTCAAAAGAAAGTCATGAGATATCCAAAGCTTTTGAAAAAATATATTCTAGAAAAATGAAATATCCTAAAACATTAATGGTTGATCCAGGAAAAGAATTTATGGGTGAGGTTACAAAACTTATGAATTACCATAATGTAAAAATCCAAAGAAGTGAAGCTGGAAACCATAGAGCTCAAGCATTTGTAGAAAGAGCAAACAGAATATTAGGTGAAAGATTATTTAGTCATCAATATGCACAAGAAATGATTAGTGATGAAAGATCAAGAGTATGGGTGAAACGATTACCATATATTTTGAAAACTTTGAATAATACACCAACGAGAATGACTGGTAAAGAACCTGATAAAGCTATAAAAATGAAAGAGGTAGATATTAATCCTAAAATGTATAAGCGAGTTGTTGGCCTTGATGAAGTGAGACTACCAATTGAGGTTAAGGTTAGATATTTACTTTTTCCTGGTGAACTTGAGGGTGGTGAAAAAAGAAGAGCCACGGATCCTATTTGGAGTATTCAGATTTATGATATTTCAGGCAGTAAGATTTCTCCTAATCAACCAGTTTTATATTATATCCGCCCGGAGGGCCAGACCGGCTCCGAAAATTTAATTGATGGTCCTAGACGTGGTTTTGTAAGGGAGGAGCTTCAAGTTGTACCAGATTATACTGAGTTACCACCTGATTCTGTTTTGAAATGATTTCCTTCGGACCGGCAAAGCCAATTTAAGAAACAGGGTATGTGTGAATTCCATCCTCATCAACTATTCTTTTATCATAATATGCGTTCAATCCCTTTTTAATTTGTGTATATGTCACAATTTGGTTGTCATTGACTCTAAATCCTGTGTTTTGTGCCATATCAATTGATCCATTCAAAGCTGACATGTACCTATCCCAGTTCATTTCGTTTTGTCTATGAATTGTTCCTTTACAACTATACTTTACCTTTCCATTCTCATCCTCTGCGTAATAACATTTTGATGAAAGAGCAATCATTCTAATACCATCAAACTCCAGCTTGAACAGCCCGGGGGTCTTTTCGTGATATTTCGATGTTGATAGGAATTTTTCTTTTCCACCATTGAAGTATTCTTTTTGCATTTCTGGTTTTATAATATTATCCAATCTTTCAGCCGAAATTGCCATGTACATGGAATCTGTATCCATTTGTATCAACTCAAAATCCTTTCTATCTACATATTTATCAAGAAAATCGTAATAAAATTCCAACATGCGAAGTTTTGCTAGCTGATATACCGCGATACCGCATTGATAGGGTCTGTCTATTGTTATGTTTTTCTTTCGTTTTATTATTTCATATGTCTCATTTATTTCATTAAGATCTTCAAAGAATGGGGATCTTAAGTCTTTTTCAACCTCACGCTCATCCTGAGTATACTTTGTGTTTTTGTGTTTTTCTTTATCTTCTATCATTTTCCCATAGAATGAATTTCCTTTCAGTTTGTAAGTATCAGCTAATGCTTTACAACCTTTATACTTTGGTTTTAGTTTTTCAATCCATACTTTTATGTTTTTGTTATCTTTAATTATTTCAAATATATCAGGGAATTGATTTAATTCATTAGTAATGGTTACAACATCATCTATTTTGTTTTCATCAAAAGCTTTACTTACCTTTTCTAGCAAAGCCTCAATATCTCCATCTCTTCTAGCGTTAGCTACTTCTTCGGGAAACCATTCAAATGGTGTTCCTGGTTCATACTTCAAAATATTGTGAATAGCTGTAATCTCCAAACCGTGATTAAGATACCATTCGATAAATTCTGTATATAAAAGTATCTTTTTTGCATTTGTAACCCCTAGTAATTTTTTATTATCTTTTAGGTGTTTTCTACCTGTAGCTTTTTGATATTCTTTCATGTGTTCAGGTACCAAATATTCGGGAACATTATCTACAACAAATAGCGGTGAGAACTCTTCAAACTTTTCTTTTAGGTTTTCTGGAACATTTATATCAACTTGGCAAAATCCAAAAAGTTTACCATCAAGAATATCTTTACAAATCTTCTTAATAAATTCAAGATCTGTTGGGTTTTCAACCTCAATACATTCTCCTTTTCCACATGGCATTTTTTGACCCGCTGCAAAAAGATATAGCCCATTTGCATCATAACCAACAATTCGTTCACAATTTTTAGGAAATTTATATTTATGAGAACGAATCTTTGTTTTTCCCAACTCTGCATAACGCATAAATATGATACTAGGCCCCCCAACCATACCCGTTTTCAAAAGTTTATAAATCTTGTTTTTGTCGCATGTTTTACAATCTTTCAATATCTATTTTTTGATATTTATTTAGAACGTACATCATTGAGACACCGGGGATGGATACTGCATCTTTTAATATATCAATTTTATCAGGATAATACATCGCCCTTGTTTTTTCTAAAGCTTCTTTAAAAGGTATAACATCGTGTAGGTTATACTCTCTCAACCAATCCATCATTGTAACACAACCCCTCTTTTTGAATTCAATCTTATATTCTTCATATTCTTCAGGGGACAATGTATTTTTCTGTTTGAGATCTGAGTAAAAATCTTCATATTTAACAGGACCTACGTGAGAAAGTTTTTCATAACTATCCAACCACTTGTATGGAAAGAAAAGTTTTTTGTCTTCGCAATTGTTTGCTTTACACCACTTATCAAAAGAAAGCCCAGGTGCAAGGTAAGACATTACATCCAAGAATTTAAATTTGGGGGTTGATAAAAACACATATTTATTCGCATTCCTTGCAACAAAAATCTCCTTAGTTTTATCAGTCATGTTTTTTACAAAATATCTTTTAATCATATTGATATCATACTTTCCACTATTGAACCCTAAAACAGGAACTTGATTACACCATTTTTCATACTCCTCTAAAACTTTCTTTGGTATAGAATCTTGGTCAGGTAATGGATATTCTTTTTTAACCTTTTCAACAATCTTTTTTCTTCTCTTTTCCAAATTTTCAACAAATTCTTTTACAAGATCATCAGGATTTGAATTTATAATACATGTTGGTTCTTTTTCACGAGTATCATGTATTGCAACGCTAACCGGGATATGTGTTTGTTTAAAAGATAAATCATCAGTAATCTGTTGAAATTCTTTTTGTAATATTGCCTCAAAATCATAATCAATAAAATCTGGGTACGGGATAAATTTCTTCTCAAACCATGTATCACTCAATTTAGGTTTTTCACACTCCCAAACTGATACAACACTATACCCCAAATCTTTCATAATCTTTTCTCTTTTTTTTGTTTCATTATATTTAGTTTTATCTTCTTTTAAACATGGACAACCGTGCCATTTACACCCATAAAACTCAAAAACAGTATTGGTCTCAGGTTCGTACCCATCCACCAAAAAAAGCTCATTTCCCCTTCCATCTTTAACACACCTTTCACCGCCATGACCACATAAAGCGTGATGAATATGTTTTCCTATAATCTTAGATTGTTCATCTATCCATCTACAAGCTTTATAGCTAAATTGGGTATTACCACCATAAAAAACTTTTTCAGAACTTCCGAAAATGTGATTTATCTTTTTACCTGTAAGTATTACCTCTGTTTTTCCTCCTTTACAGCTGTTATTTTTTACATGGTCTCCAATATAGTCATGACGGTTAAATATTTGTTTGCATCCTGAACATACCCATTTTTTGGATAGCATCTCTATATCCTTTATGAAAAAACAGTGTCCCTCATGAAGTCCAATATCTAAACAAGGTAAATTATCTTTGAACTGTCCTTTACCAAAAATTAGTTTCCAAATTTCGTCTTTTAATATTTCTTTTTGTTCGTAAACTCGAATGTTAATAGAAAACATTTTTGCAATTTTTTCAAAATCAACAAGTTTTGTTGGTCTAACTTCTGAAGCTTTCAATTTTTGGTTATTATAAAAATCTCGGGCCAATTTCAGAGCTAGTTTTTCTATGTCTTTCTCAGGTCTTTCTTTACCAGCAATAATGTTCAATTTAATAGCCATGCACCTCCAAAAGCACATATTATCATCCTTTCCATCGACAGCGTAAAGACATTTTTTATTACTAAGATGTTCTGGTAATTTTCCACACCCAATTAGAGGCTCGCTACTGTGAATAACTTTTACTTTTACCTCTGTAAATTCAACTCTCCCTTCATGAGCACCTTTTTTATCAATGATTTTAGATGGTGGTAAGTATGCCCTGCTCCAAGCAATACCCTCCAAACTCAATCTTTCTCCCTCACACCGCTCAATATAATCTTTTATTTCCGAAAGCATTGAAAAAGACCCCTCACCCCTAAATGTATGGTGGTAATTAATTATTTCCCCATTCCCTCTATGAATCAAAGAGCTAAAACTGATAACAATTCTTGAACGCATTTCTATTTGTGGCTCCAATTCATTATAAATAAATTCTGATAAATCATTATCTAGATCTCTCCTAATTTGAAAAATAGTTTCATTTCTTTCTGTGATATTTTGAAGGGTATCTCCATGTTCAGGAGGCCTTATTGGAAATATTCTAAGGGTTGTTGTTCTTTTTCTTTTAGTTTTCTTTGGCTGTTTTGGTTTAGATTTATTTCCATCATTTTTTGTTTTAGGTCTAGCCCCCTCCTTCTCATAATCCCTACCTATAATTGAATCTTCCTCTCTTTTATGTTTTTTTATAATTTTTGGTGGTGGTGGTCTTGTTGGTTTTAATTCTTTAGGTTGAGTTTTGATTTTATTGAATATTTTTATATAACTTTCCCTAACAGTTTTAGCTAGTTTTTCTGCTTTATTTTTTAGTTTTTTAGGAATTAATGGTTTTACAAAATCCAAAAACCTGTTAAATTTTTCTTTTGATTTGGCTAATATATTTTCCGCAGAAGAGGGTTGTATTGGTTTTGTGATTTTTGGTGGTGGTGGTCTTGGTGGTCTTGGTGGTCTTAGTGGTGGTGTTGGTATGCGTAGTCTTGGTGGAGGGGGTTCCTCCGGAGTTTGTGGTCTTGGTGGAGGTGGTCTATTATCAATAAGTCCTTGTCGGTAATTTTCCAAATCTTCAACTTTATTAATTCCCCTTTCTCTCAATGCTGCAATTTTTTCCGCTTTACGTAAACGAGACCAACGAGGTATTCTCAATTCTTTTACAATTTGTTTTAATTCAAAATCTTTTAATTGTTCCATTTTCTAATTTTGTAATCAATTTCAAATCTTTAAATCAAAATTAAATTTTATTTTCATAATCCATACATAAACTGTTGGTAAAATTCTTGGTTAAATTTCTGGTAAAAAAAAAAAAAAAAAATTAAAATCGGCGTATAATTACGGTAACATACTACTTCTGTGAATGGAAACCTTGTTTCTTTTTCATGATGGCAACCTCTGGTGAAACAACCTGCTTTCGACATATCTTATCTTGGTATTACCATTTTGGTAGTGAACTGTTGCAATTCTATCAGGGCTTGCTGCAAGAACAGTATTGTCTATATCCACAATTAGGCCAAGTTCTTCCATAGTGGGCCTGAATTGAAATAGCACTGTTGCCATACTTATTTGATGGTTCAGGGACAAGTTGCACTTCAAGTTTTTCTTGGTTTTCATAACATTTCTGGAGGTGTTCCTTGGCATCTGTTGAGTATGTAGTACCCATTACTTTAAATGGAAGAGTGTGCTGTGTTTGTTCCTTTTCACTATCTGGATCATTATCATCATTTCCATATTCATCATTGTCAAGTGCATCATCATCATGGTGGCATATTTCACTGGGGTACTTGTTTTACTATTTTCATGGTGCCATTTCCAAATCACTCCTCGGTTATATTACTTTTTGCCTAATGGGGATGTACATGCTTCAATCGCAGATGCTGCTTATAGTCCTGGATCATGTCACAATCATTGCATCAAATTCAAAGAAACACCTGAGGTCCAGCTCAGTCCTGAGGAAGTGATACTGTATAAATGGTTGGATGGAATTACTTGTCCATGAATTTATACAGAGTCATTTAGTTTCACATCATTTTATTACAAAGCGAAGGATTAAATAAAAAAAGTATGTTCTCTGATAGGTAACATATTATAATTTA
The DNA here is from genome assembly GCA_949710005.1 of Ricordea florida. Classification (NCBI taxonomy): domain Eukaryota; kingdom Metazoa; phylum Cnidaria; class Anthozoa; order Corallimorpharia; family Ricordeidae; genus Ricordea; species Ricordea florida. Next base: position 14,751,231 of record OX453272.1, read on the forward strand.
TTTCTCTATTCAAAAACAATGTAGAAGTGTAAACTTATTATATTGATTATATGAGAGAAACAAAACAAATATTTGTACATTGTCAACAGAACACGAATTACTAAAAAAAGAGATTTTATTATATTTTGTATAATTCTACGAGTCCCCTGGCCATCTTGTACGAAACAGGTCAGTCAAGGTGACCTTGTAGACCTAAAGGTAAGATAAAAGTAAAGGGATGAATTAAGGTTTATATTGGAACCACTTTTTTATAAAAAAAATGATTTGTATATTTAACAAGACAAAACAATATTACTCACCCCTAATGTCTCGGGATTAGGATAATCCCGGAGTTCATAGTCAATGGTAGTCCGGATAAACGTACGTGGGGAGAGCTTTTTCCCGAAATTGGCGTTCTCCAACTTTGTTTCTAAATTGTTGATCTTTCGTGCACTTCATCAAAGGAGGTGAAGCAGTAATAAGTTTACATCGAAAATCGTGAGAAAAATGCCGAAGCAGAAGTAAACTATTGGCTACTTTCAGTAATGTAGAATGACACAAATCGATATAAGTCCATATAAAAATAAAACCTCTGAGAAACATAAGTACATGCAAGTATAAATATAGATATATGTTTATGATCCTTATGCTCGCGTTTGTATTTCTTAGTCTTACATGAAATCATGCCTGCAGAAATACAGTAGTGTACAAACACTAAGGAAAGGAATTGCAAACCTAGAGAAAGGATAGTACATTTTGTTCCCAACGCCTGCGCTTACATTTTCAGGGTTTTTATGGACTCTCGTGCTTCTGTTTATATTTGTGTATATGTCTATATTTCTGCCCCTAATGAAAACTAGGCTGCAGAATATAAACCACATACAAAACTGCTGTGTGGCAGATCGCGAATGTCTCCTGATATTACGCATCACCTACCCACACACGCATAACAAAGGAAGAAATTGTATAGAAAAAGGTCGGCACCGAGTCGAACTTTCTCGTGGAGATCAAATGGTAAAGGTCACTAAGGTGCTTACCCACAATATGCTGAAAACTTGGCGATAAAATGGCCTCCTTGCCTGCTCCATGGTCTTGTCAACTCTCCGACGAAAACCACGCAGCATCCGCTCCAAACCTGGAGGAGTTGCCTGCAATCTGTATGACAAAAACGCCATTGTTAACCTCAACAAGTACAGAAAAGCAACAAAATTCAGTAAATCAAGCGACTTATTTACCCTTTGTCTCCAAAAGCACGGTCGAGCACACATGCTGCTTCTTCTGCTGCCATCACGATCAAAGAGGGTGTTCCATTTCAAATTACAAGGTTTTATTGAGTTGAGCTGTCAACGAGACCATCCTTTGGGAGATCCACAGCAGGACACATACTCCTATTTTTACCGCAAAAACCTACATAGAAACCGAACTTTACATGCATATGACTCAGACGGGTTTGGTTTTTCCGACCTAAAACCTGGCATATGTTTGTCTTTTAAGATTATCTTTTAACTGAAAACAAAATTTTGGCAATAAAAAAATGTCACTTTAGCCTCCAGGAATACCTTAAAACAAGAAGAAACACCTAAGAATGTGAAAGTATAATAATGTGACCAAACAAAACATGTCCTAACGTTATGATACATGGCTTTCTATGCTTAAAAGTCAAAGCTATTGATCAGGCAATAAAACTAATGTGAACAAATCTTTTGTGCTTTGCTAAGCAGGTTGTAAAACTAATTTGGCCAGTGACCGTATGGCCATAACCTGAATTGCCATTATTTAATCATCAGGCCTTGTGATCAAACTAAATTTCTTATTGTCCTTAAATTGTGGGTATAAATGTACTCCTGTTTTGTTTTTCAATGGCAGTTATTGTTCTTTTTTGCTGGCCTTTACTACAGCTTTATCCTATTCTCCAACTCTAGTAATTTCTATGGACAAGTAAAAACCCACCCACTTAAATGTAGCACGGAACTTTATGTGCTTAGCTTGAACACTGACAATTTGATTGCTTTACATTGCACAATGAAAATATTTGGTAAGTTCTGATGGAATGTATCCTATCATGAAGCAGGATATTCCATAGTGGGCCTGAACTGAAATAGCACTGTTGCCATACTTATTTGATGGTTCAGGGACAAGTTGCACTTCAAGTTTTTCTTGGTTTTCATAACATTTCTGGAAGTGTTCCTTGGCATCTGTTGAGTATGTAGTACCCATTACTTTAAATGGAAGAGTTTGCACTATTTGTTCCTTTTCACTATCTGGATCATCATCATTTCCATATTCATCATTGTCAGGTGCATCATGATCATGGTGGCATATTTCACTGGGGTTACTTGTTTTACTATTTTCATGGTGCCATTTCCAAATCACTGCTCGGTAATATTACTTTTTGCCTAATGGGGATGTACATGCTTTAATTGTAGATGCTGCTTATGGTCCTGGATCATGTCACAATCATTGCATCAAATTCAAAGAAACACCTGAAGTCCAGCTCAGTCTTGAGGAAGTGATACTATATAAATGGTTGGATGGAATTACTTGTCCATGATTTTATGCAGAGTCATCCAGTTCCACATCAATTTATTACAAAGTGAAGGATTACATAAAAAAATTAAGTTCTTTGATAGGTAACATATTATTATAATTCATTTCTCTATTCAAAAACAATGTAAAAGTGTGAAATTATTATATTGATTATATGAGAGAAACAAAACAAATATTTGAACATTGTCAACAGAACACGAATTACTAAAAAAAGAGATTTTATTATATTTTGTATAATTCTACGAGTCCCCTGGCCATCTTGTACGAAACAGGTCAGTCAAGGTGACCTTGTAGACCTAAAGGTAAGATAAAAGTAAAGGTGTCACGTTTACGGAAATGAACTCTGATATTTTTTGTATGAAACGTGCTTGCCTTTAGCACAAAGACTCTTATAATCTATCAAAGACTGTTTATTGATTATGTTAGCGTGGTTTGTTCAATTTTTATTCCGTGATCAGCCGGTATCCGTTTGGAGCTAGGTACACAAAACACCGTTCATTTCTATTTCCCGTACGTCAAAGAGTACGAACCAAATTCCCTGCTATTAGCACGTAATTTTCAGTTGCGAGGAGTCGTTGTAGCGAAACGATCTAGGAGCCACTTGAGCAGAGTTATAGGAGTTTTCGCCCGGAGTTTATAGGAGTTAGCAGTTCTCTGCCCCTGGAGTCAAGATCCGACGTAAGTCACGCTTGAAACATTCTTCCTCGTTCACTTTCAATTTCTGGTTACGTTTGTTCAATTCATAGTTTTTCGTTTTTCTTATTCCGAACTATCATGTGCTCCATTCTATAGTTTTTACCGCTTGTGGTGTACCGCTTGTACTGTACCGCTTCTGCTGTATAAAGCTTGCATCCAATAAAGTGACCTAACCCTTACTACCAGTCTAAAGTACATCACTTTGGTTAAACTGGCGAACTCCGGTGCACAACACCACGTGTCTGCGGCATCGGGAACGCGACAGTAAAAAGTCGGCTCTGAAAGCACAGAGAAGAACGGAGGTAAGCCGTACCTTATAGATTCTAAGGAGGGAGTCGATAACCTTATGAATAGAAACGGAGAAGGACTCTCCAACGGAGGAGACCAAGGAGAAATCGGAGCAGAACAGAGGTCACGAAAGCCGTCACGAAAGGCTTTGCAAAACGCAGTAGACAGAAAACGCCACGAAGTTAATAGTCTAAACAAAAGGCTCGTTAAAGTGATACAGGCCGCTGAGGGCCCTGATGACAGCCTTATCACAGAAAGTGTTTTGCATGACCTCGCCACTGGATCGGCAGAGTTAAACAAGGCAATACAGGAGTTAATTAGTTTATATGCCCAGGACGTAAACAATGACTTTGGAGCTGACGTCCTCGTTACTAGAGAAACTCTAACGCTACAACGCGCTTATGCCGTAATGGAGCGAATAAAGAATAGAAAATCCGACAAATTGTTGGAGATAAACACTTCTATGAGTCTTTGCTCATCACGCAACGGCAAATCTGTCAAGTCCCTGTCATGTGCGTCTTCAGCGAGCACTGCTAGAATTAAAGCAATCGCAGAAGCTGCCGCGGCACGTGAAAGCGCAGAATTCGAGCGACAAATCGCAGAAAAGGAACTTCAGCGCCGAAAGCGTGAAGCAGAGTTCGAACAGGAAAGGGCGCAGCACGAAAAGGATTTAGCTGTTCTCACGGCAAACAAAAGGGTCGCAATGGCCGACGCAAAGGTCAAAGCCATCGAACAGGCGATGACAGACGACGAAATCGGCGAAACTCGCGAACTGCCCGGCATGCCAAGAGTAGGTTTCAAAGAGCGAATTCTAGATTGGGTGCACACGATTCCTAGCCCAGAAGTATTGCCTGCACAAAGAAAGCCACTTGTTCAGCCGCAAAGCCAAGCAAACGCCGCCTTTTCGCAATTTCAAAATGTAGCCCGCCCGCAGATCGATGACGGTTCGCAGCACAGACCCGTCATCGCCTCGACACCGATAAGAGACATCACCGGAAGTCAGCTTATCGAAACTTTAACATAGACGAATCAACAAATAGTCGCAAGCCTGGTAGGGCAAAACTTTCCAAAATGTCAACCGGACATTTTTAGTGGAGACGCCACGCTTTTCCATCCTTGGAAAGTCGCATTCAAAGCCATGATAAAAGACGCCGAAATTTCTCCCGCCCAAGAAATAAACTATTTACGAAGCTTCACTAGCAGAGAACCCCAACGGTTAGTCGATAATTTTAGAAGACGCCAAAGCGACCCAGTCACGCTACTGCAGAGCTTATGGAAAGAACTTGAAATGTGTTTCGGCAGCGCGGCTATAATTACTAATGCGCTATTGGAGCGTATGCAAAGGAGCGCTACATTTAGCGACAGCTAGAATTCGAAATTGCAGCATTTCGCCGACCTTTGCGCTGATGTGGAAAGCCAAATATCGTATCTTCCTGGCCTCGCGTGTCTCAATTACCCTAACACAATACAGCCAATAGCGGAGAAACTCCCACCTTCACTGCGTGGGAAATGGGAAAAGGAGATCGCCAGGTACGCGGAAATTAACGCAGGCGCCTACCCCAACTTCGGACGATTTGCGAAGGTAATCCAAAATCAAGCTAGGTTGAAGAATAACCCCAACATATTGGCAGGCAGCAGGCCAATTAATCACCCTACCAATTGCCCTGCACCCAACGCACGCGGAGCGAGCCGCAAAGCACTTAAGACAAACGCCCGCCCAGCACCAAACAAACAGGAAACGTCTTCGTACGCTAATAGCTCGAGGAGAAAGCGATGTCCATTCCACGACCGCGAGGGCCACGACCTCGAGGGCCACGACCTATCCGAATGTAAAGCCTTCGCCGCAAAATCACTAGAAGAAAAAACAGAGTGGATAAAGGGAGCCAGGCTTTGTTTCCGCTGTCTGTCCGAGGGTCATCAGGCCGCTAAGTGCAAGGCCAATGTTATCTGCTCCATATGTGGAGACGCGAGACATGTCGCTCTGCTCCATAAGGAAAAAGGGGAACGGACGGAGACACAGGGCAGTGAGGAGACAGAAATCCAGAATAGATGCACAGCGATTTGCGACTCTAGTGGAGGCCTGTCCTGTAGCAAAATTGTACTGGTCGACGTGTACAGTAGAGAATCGCCAACCCAAATTCGGCGCGTATATGCCATTATAGACGAGCAGAGTAACAGTTCCCTTATTAGCGGCGAACTTGCAGACGAGCTGGGAGCGGACGGTCCACCGGAGAGGTACCACCTGTCAACCTGCAGTACCGAAAGAGAAGAAAAGTATGGCCGTCGGATAACTGGGGTCACAGTATGATCATTAAACGGAGACGAGTCGATGCTGCCGACATTGATAGAGTGCGACAGCATCCCACAAGATAGGCGCGAAATTCCCACACGAGAGATGGCGAGGAGATTTCCCCACCTGCAAGAAATCGCTGACAAAATTCCACCCCTAGACAGGGCAGCTGGTATCCATCTCCTCATTGGAAGAGACTCGCCCGAGCTTCTTAAGGTCAGAGAATTCAGAAATGGGCCTAAAGGTGCTCCTTGGGCTCAACGACTCGGTCTCGGCTGGACGATAACAGGCCAGATGTGCCTCGACTTTGTAGACGGCCCGGCCCACGTGCTCGTACACCGTACCAGTCTCCACGCGACCAACGCAGACGACTTTGAGTTAACGAAGATAGGCGGTTATGAGCTGGTACCCTGCCCAAGCAAGTTTACGTTTAAAGGGAGCCTAGCACAAACAAGCATAGAAGACAACGTCTTCGCCACCACTAGACATGACAATCAAGTCGCCCTGTCTCGAGAAGACTGAAAGTTCCTGGAAATCATGGAAAGAGAAGTGCAGAAAAACAGCAAAGGCAATTTAGAGATGCCCCTTCCCTTTCGTCAGGAGGAAGTGCAAATGCCGAACAACCGTATGCAAGCAATTAATCGTCTGAACAGCCTACTGCGTACCCTCAAGAGAAAACCACAGATGCAGTCCGACTACTTCAACTTCATGGAGAAAATTATCGAGAAAGGCCACGCCTCGGTGGTATCAGAAGAGGAGCTTAAGCCTGAAGCAAAGTCCGGCAAAGTTTGGTACCTCCCCCACTTTGGCGTGTACCATCCCAAAAAGCCCACGCAGATTAGAGTTGTGTTCGACTCTTCCGCGGAGTACAATGGAGTATCGCTGAACAAGACCCTATTACCCGGCCCCGACCTGATGAACAGCCTGGTTGGTGTCCTAGTTCGCTTTAGGAAGGAGAGTACAGCAGTCATGTGTGATATAGAACAAATGTTTCACTCTTTCCACGTCACCCCGAAACACAGGGACTTTCTGCGCTTCCTCTGGTTCGAAGAAAATGACATCAACAAACGGATCATAGAGTACCGTATGAACGTCCACCTTTTCGGCAACGGCCCAAGTGCCGCCGTAGCGATCTTTGGCCTCAGAAAAACCGCGGCTTACGGCGAGGAGGAGTTCGGAGAAGAAGCAAAGAAGTTCGTGTGCCGAAATTTCTATGTCGATGACGGCTTAGCTTCAACAGCAACGCCACAACAAGCCGTTTCCTTAGTGACCAATGCACAGGCCATGTTAGCGAGGTCTAATCTACGACTCCATAAGGTCGTCTCGAACTCCGTAGAGGTCATGGAAGCTTTCCCACCAGAAGACAGAGGAAAAGACATTCGCGACCTTGACCTGCGCCAAGACAGTCTTCCGGCCCAGCGTTCGCTCGGAGTGTACTGGGACCTAACAAAAGACGCCTTTACCTTCAAGGTGTGTCTATCCAGCAAGCCTTTCACCCGTAGAGGAGTACTCTCAGTCGTAAACTCAGTATATGACCCACTTGGCTTAGCCGTTCCGGTACTCCTAGAAGGCAAGCTTCTTCTCCAACAATTGGTGAGCATGGGGAAGGGAAAGAATAAGTCTGCCATGCTAGGATGGGACGACCCACTCCCAGACAGTCTCCTACAGAAGTGGCAGCGATGGCGAGACTCCCTCGTCGACCTAGAAAACGTATCGGTACCCCGCTGTTATCATCCAGCAAATTTTAGCAGAGTTATTCATGCAGAAATACATGCATTTTCCGACGCTAGCCAAGATGCCATTGGAGTCTGCGTCTACTTACGCTTAGTCAGCAATAGTGGGGAAGTAGCCACGCCCCTTCTATTCGGCCAGTCGAAAGTTGCTCCTCTACAGAGTACTAGCATCCCACGTCTGGAGCTCTGTGGAGCTGTGCTAGCCACACAAGCAGTCGCCAGGATACTCAAAGAAATTGACATGCAAATAGACAAAGTCATATTCTACACCGACTCGAAAGCAGTTCTCGGCTACATCCAAAATGAGAGCCGAAGATTCTACGTCTACGTCGCCAACCGCGTAGAAATTATTCAAAGAGTATCCTCACCCAGCCAATGGAGGTACGTTGAGACGAGTGAGAATCCCGCAGACCTGGCCACGCGTTGCCTCAGTGCAAATAGTCTGGCTGACTCAGCCTGGCTCAAGGGACCAGAACTCCTCAGGGATCCTAATGCAGCACAGCCTCAGCAAGAGGAAATTCAACTGGATGATGATGATCCAGAAGTCCGCAAAGAAGTAATAACTTACACTTCACGCCTACAGAAATGCCAAGAGCTCGGAGCTAAGAGGTTCTCACGTTTCTCCAGCCTCCTTTCCGTGAAACGCGCCATTACACGCCTCATTGTTAAAGTAAAGGACTTCAAACGACGAAAAAAGGAGAAAAACGCGCCAAAAGTTAAAGAATCCCGCAAGATACCTACGGCCGACAAAATGGCTCAAGCTATGGTCGTAATAGTTCGTGCAACACAGAACGAGGCCTTTGATGAAGAACTAAAGAACAAAGCTCCTCAGTTTTCACTACTGAAACAAGCCGAAAGAGATCACAGCAAAGAGAGGAAGAAAGCTTTGAAAGGCTCTCAGCTTTACGCACTCGACCCCTTTGTTGACGCTGATGGAATTCCTCGAGTGGGAGGACGACTTAGGAGAGCAGAAATGGAGTTTGGAGAAAAGCATCCCATAATTCTACCAAATGGCCACCATGTGTCCTATCTGGTGATTCGACATTTTCACAACCAAGTCCATCACCAGGGTCGACAAATAACCAGCGGCACAATTCGGCAAGCCGGCTACTGGTTGATTGGCGGACATCGTATGGTGGCGAAGGAGATAGCTTCCTGTGTGCCCTGCAAGTCGATTGACTGAATGAGTTCTCTAAGTTCCCTATCGGCGCCTACAAAGTTGCTTCCATTATCACTTGTAACTTCTTCCGGTCTTCCTCGTGTGGCTACCATCCTACTGAACGCGTTTAGGAAGTCTGTGGTACTCAGTGAATAGGCCATCTCCAAGTGTACCGCTCTGGTTGCAGAACATGTGAACAGGCACAAGTATCTCTTGGCTGATACTCTTCGTGTTATCTTGGTTATGAAGGGTCCTGCATAATCAACACAAGTCTTCGCAAATGCCCTCATTGTGGACCCAAGTCTCGACTCTGGAAGTGGTGCCATGATCTGCACTGCCGGCTTCGCTCGTCTCTTCTCACACGCCTTGCATTCTCTACCCCAATTCTTCACTTCCTGCCGACCGTCGATGATCCAGTAACGACATCGTACCTGCGCTAGTACATGATTCACTCCTGCATGGCGGCAACGATTATGGACATCTGCTACAATCAGCCTAGTGATGTGATGTTTCTTGGGTAGAATCATAGGATGGGCAGCATCATAAGGAAGTTGCGCTCTGGTAAGTCGCCCTCCTACCCGTAGCACACCTAACTCATCAACTACTGGAGTCAGCGCTTTCAAATGGCTCTGCTTGCTGACGTCTTTTCCACTCTTTAACTCTTGCATCTCCTTTGGGAATCTCTCGATCTGTGCTTGCTTAACCCAGAGTTTTCCAGCTCTGTCCAGTTCAGTCGGGGTTTACGTAACTTCTGTGCAGACCTCAACACCCAAAGGTTTCTCCACTTTTCTCACTTTGGCTAGTAATTTGGCTACAAATCTCATCACCCATGCCGTGACCCTTGTCAGTCTTGTCCAACTTGAGTACCTCAATGGATCCATCCTTGGCGATGAAACATCTGTTGCAAAGGTCATCTTCGGTTTTGCTATCTCCGCTAGACAGTCTTCAGACCGTTCTTCCTTTTTGATGCGTTTTCTCTGAGGCCAAGCATCTTCATTCTCGTACAAGAACGCAGGTCCACTGAACCAGCGATGATCTATTGTCAGTTCTCTTGCATGTAGCCCTCGTGTCGCATCATCAGCACAGTTAAAGTCTGTCGAAACGTGGCGCCACTGTCTGGGGTTTGACTTCTGATGGATCTCTGATATTCTATTCGTGACAAAGATTTTGTACCTCCTTGACTGGCCCTGAATCCAGCAAACAACGTCCTCACTGTCAGTCCACAATGTGCAGTTCTCGAAAGGAATCTGTAACAGCTCTGAAACCTTTCTGGACAGATTCAATCCCAACACAGCAGCCATGAGCTCCAATCTAGGAACACTTGTTGCTTTTGTGGGTGCAACTTTCGCTTTTGCTGCAACAAATCGCACAGTCACTTTCCCATCTTCATATTCATGCCGCACATAACTTACAGCTGCATATGCCAATTGTGATGCATCTGCCATTGTGTGAATGGATGCGTTGACAACGTTTTTACCAGCTTCGCGATGACATCTCGGTACCTGGACGCCAGAGAGTTCCGGTAGTTGACTGAACCACTCTTTACACCTCTTTTCCAACTCAACAGGAAACTCCTCGTCCCAACCCAATCCGAGAAGCCACGTTTCCTGCAAGGCCGTCCTTGCTCTGATTGTAAATGGTGCCAACATCTGCAGTGGGTAAAAAGGTGTTGCAAGTTTCTTCAGGAACCCTCGCTTTGTGTACTCAATGTCCCTTGGTGGATTCAATTTGAAGGTAAACATGTCCGTCTCAGCATTCCATTGGACTCCTAAAGCTTTCATGCTGGGTAACTCAGACTCTTCAATGTTAACGTTGGCCACGCGATCTTCTAAGGGAATATCCTCTAGCACATTAGACCGGTTACTGCACCATCGCCGTACCTTGAACCCTGCCTTGCCAAGTAACTCAATAAGCTGGTCACGAGCTTCATCATCCGTTTCCAATGACGTCATGATGTCATCCATATACATCTGCAGAAGGATGATAGCTACTGCTAACGAATAGTCGTCTTTGTTATCCTCTGCATGCTGTCGAACAATGTACTGTGCGAGGTAAGGTGAGGCACGGTCACCAAACATCAATCTCATTGCTTCATAGACCTCAGGAGGTCTTGTAAGGTCTAATCCCCTCCACAGGAAGCGGTGGTATCGCCTGTCTTGCTTCGCCATAACAACTTGGGAGAACATCTCCGTCAGATCTGCTACCAGGGCCACAGGGTTACTGCGAAAGCGCAGCAATACGTCAAAAACGTCCTGTTGCAGCTTTGGTCCAGGCAACATGGTATCATTAAGGCTAATTCCTCCATATCTTGCTGCTGAGTCATAAACTATTCTCACTTTAGTCGTCTCTTTATCTTCCCTCACAACAGGGAAATGGGGAAGGTACCAACTCGGCCCATCATCAATTTCTCCGGGCTCCAACTTCCTTATGTATCCTTTGCCTGCGTTTGCCTCCATCACTTCACAGTATTTCTTGGCGACACCTGGCCTCCGATGAAGGTGCTTCTCAAGGGAGTAGAGTCGGTCTTCGGCACTCTTCCTATTACAATACAACGGCGGTTTGTCATCAATCCAGGGAATTGCCACTTCATATCGACCATTAGTGTAATGCCGTGACTCTGCCACTTTTCGTGCAGCAAGCGTTTCTTCGGTTGTGAAAGGCTTGTTCTGATCTGTGATGCCCATCACCTCTTCATCCCATATCTTCCACATTAGTGTAGGCGTGGTTAGCAACCTAACACTTGTCCGTTTCTCCCGGAACATGTCCAACAATGGCCCATCCAAGCGGTGTCTTTACGCCCACAGGCTCCCCTGGTTTTCCTATGCGGTGTTGAAGTGGTAGGAGAAGTTCCTCATAATAATCACTCCCAATGAGTACATCGACTTCTCCATGTCCAACTGGCTTCGGGATCTCAAGATCACAAAGATGATTCAAACTTCTTGTACTGTGAGACCAATCTACCGCTTTCATCTCACAAATGTTCGGGGCAGTCCATGAGAAAACTTCTCTCTTAGTGCCACCATCCAAACTCTCAAGGTGTACAGTAACAGTTTTACTATCCGTAACAATTGACTTCGCTCCAAAGACTGACACACGAAGTGATCTACGCTCAGCTTCCAGACCCAACATGTCGGCTATTTCTTATTTCAGGTATGATGATCCAGAACCTCCGTCAAGGAAGGCATTCGCTTTAATCCTGATTCCATTTCTCCCTTCCAGGATTACTGGTACCATCTGCAGGGCTACCTTTCCAGGGTGTGGCACGCTCACAGGCTCCTCAATTACTCCACAGGTTGCATAGGTTGTAGGTGTTCCAGCTGCTGGTGTTTCTTCTGCAGTAGCTTGTGGTGGATGAAATGTCCCCGATGACGGCTTTAGGCTTCGTGTTTCTATGGCTGTGTGCAGTTGTGGGTGGTGCCTTCGTTCACATCCTTCCACCGGACAAGTGCCTTTCAGTGAACAACGTCCGATCCGGTGGTTCCTTTTAAGACATCGAAAGCACAAGCCAAACTTCTTCGCTAACTCCCAGCGATCGTTCACGGCTGCCTTCTTCCAAGTTTCACACAACATGATCCCATGGTCTCCTTTGCAAATGATACATTCTGTTTTGGCCCCTGAAGCTGCGAACGTGTTATTGGGAGGGTCTTTCTGTTTTTTGAACCACTTTGATCTGTTTGGATATGGTTTGGACTTTCCACTATCTTGTTTAGAGTCTTCCGTTTTGGAACAACCGAACGCCATCTCTTTGACTTGGACCTCTGTTTCCAGCCACTTATCCAAATCTGTGAGGTCAACCTCCTTTGGCTGTAGCTCAAGCGTTTTCCTGCTCCACCTTTCAGATATTGCTGGAGGTTGTTTTCCCACGACCTGTTGCATGTTGGCTGCTGCCTTTAAGTCTGCTCCATGACCATAAGTTTTTAATGTCCTCACAAGGCTGTGCAAGGTGTCAACAAATGACCTCAGACTTGAGGTGCTTTCATCTTTGAGTGCTGGCATTTCCAACAGCTTGCTAATTGAGGACTTTGAAATGAGTCCTGGGTTTCCGAACCGACAAGTCAGCTCCTTAATATCTTCGTCATACATTGTCCCATCAAAGAACATTCCTACGATGGCTTTCTCTGCTCTTCCCTTTACTGATGCTTTAAGATAGATCATCTTTTGTGTTTTGGAAAGTCGCTGGTCATGTACCAGTGCTTTGAACATTCCATACCAATTTGGCCAATCACAGGGATCTCCATTAAATAAAGGCAAGTTAAGTTTAGGGAGAGAAGACACCAATGCTGACCTTGGGATACTCGACTTTGTCAAGTCCACAACTATTTCCTTGTTCTCTGTTTGCTTAGGAGGATTACTCAGTTCATCTGGTTCTTCTTTGGGGTTCACATTAGCTAGCCACTTCTTAACTTTCTGTGTAGTGAACTTGGTATCCTTTCTATAGGGGTCTTCTTTCTTAGTTTGGGTCATTGGCTTAGCAGTCTTTATTTTGTCTGATCTTTCTGCTACCGAGGCATCATCTTCAAAATCTTTCAAGCGTTTGACAATGTCATCCTCATCTATATCTTCCTTTAGGAGCAGTGCCTCTTTTTCTTTCCTATCTGCTTCCTGTTCTGCTTCTTTGATCGTTAATTGTGCATCGAGTTGGACTTTTTGTGCTGCAATTTTGGCCTCCAACTGAGCTTTGTCCTTTAGCTGCTCCACTTTCAATTTAGCAAGATCAGCTTCCCTTGCAGCTGCTTTTGCACGTTTGCTGGACGAGGATGAAGTTGTCCTACTTAGCTTTCTACCACTCACTTTGCTACTCTTATGGCCAACGCTAGTGACTCTACTACTCTTATGACCAACGCTACTGACTGAAGCAATATCGCTTTGGTCTGCCTGTTTAGGTTTCCCAGCTGCTATTAGGACATTTAACTCAGATCCCTCACTATCTATTTTGTCTTCCTGATAATCGACAGCTCTACAGATAAGTTCTTCTACAACTGCTTAGGATTCTAGTAACCATGTATCGGCGTTTTGCAGTTTCTCGTCATTATTGCACAAAGTTTCAAATTCTTTATGGTTCTCTATCAATTGACCCCATGCTCTATTAAGTTGAGTAAGTGCAAGTTCAATCAACTTACGGTTTTTCCGTCCCTCGATGTAATTCTCTGTGATGTTTATCTTCTTCGTAACTTCTTCTGTTCTTTATCGTTTGTAGTTTGTTTTGACCGGGGACGTCGGTGTAGTCGCTTAAATGTTTCGGCAGGCTTCGTTCACGTGTGCTCCGCTCTACAGCAGATCCATCGGCATCCACGTGCGATTTCGTCGAATTCTCTGCCATTTTTCGATTCTACGCTTCCTTTTTAATCCGCCTCTGTTAATCCACCGCTGATTCTATTCTTTTCTATCAAGATCCGGCTCGAAGGACCACTATGGATAAAATAACGCAGAATCAAAACTCATAAAACACGACAACATATCCATCTTCCATGTGCTTTTTTATTCTGATCACATCCCATAATTTTTACACGTTTTCAGTCCCGCGCGGCGGTGCGCCTGGGACTTCAAAGCAGTCACGCAACAGTCAGCTAAAAATGTCACTAGTCAATTCGGTCGTCTCTCCAGCGACTAATATTTCACTATAGCAGAGTGGCAGGAATCGGAGAGCGGACAGTTGTACACATTGTCAAGAAGGTGACAACCGCAATCGTGCAATGGTTATGGGAAGATTTCCCGTTAAAAAACACATGCCAATATCAGAAGAATTCAGAAGCAAAATCCTAGATATGGAGGAGGCGTGGCAATTCAAGTGCCCCCTGGTGGACTGGAGTCATGTAAAGAATACCATTACTTTAAAAATTTATTTGCCATGGTGTTAATGGGTATGGTTGATTCCAAGTATAGAGGTTTCTGGGCTAGCTGCCGCTATCCGGGAAATTCGCATGACTCAATCATTTTTCAGTCAACTGATCTAAGGAATGAAATCAAGAACCAAGAATATCTCCCCAAAATTGGAAAGAAAGTGAGTTCGCTTCTTGTAGTAACTATATCAACCAGATCGTCAACAAGATCTTGTTTCCAAGGGCCCGTGCTTCGCTGCCTTCTTTTTGGGCGGTTCTTCTTCTTCTTCTTCTTCTTCATCATCTTCTTCTTCATCATCTTCTTCTTCTCCTTTCTCTTCTTATAACTCAACTTTATCATTGTCTCCGTCCCTTTCTGTTTCTAAAGACCTGAAACATGCTATAAATTGTTTTCTAAAGATATTATGTAGTTGTTTCTTCATCTTTTAATTTGTTTCATATCAAAAGATAAAATTGCTACAATCACAACAATTTCCTTTGTTTCTTCCAACAGGCAAAAATAATATCAAATACACTGAATTCTTCCTTGCATCTGTCTATTCTTGACTTTCACCCACGTGACACTAGCCTTGACAACAGTTGCTATCCGCCATATTTGTGCCCCTCAAGCGTAATAGAGAATGATAGAGAAGTGTTAAGTATGGTTCATTGTATAGTTGTTGGATGCGGTTCTAAGAGCGGAAAACATAAAGTAAGCTTCCATACTATCCCCAAAATCGTTTCGAACCAAGGACAAGAGCACGAAGAAAGTACAAAGGAAAGAAGAACTCGTTGGATTGTGGCGATCAGTCGAGATGACACGAAAGCAAAGCGAACGAGTCTGGTCGTCACTTTGTTTCAGGAAAAGCTGCTAAAGATTGGGACGTTCATAACATCGACTGGGTACCAACTCTTAACCTTTGAAAAAAACAGTTTAAGAAGCCTAAAGAGAGCGAGGCTGAAGCAGCAAAAGCTCGAGGCGAACGGGTTAAGGAACGGAGGAAACGGGAGTTAGAGCGACAAGAAATCGAAGCGGCTAAGAAAAGAAAGGAGTTGAATCAAAGTGGACTTCCTATCCAGGGGATTGATTTTACGAGTGACATTGCTTCGACTGCTAGTTCTTCTAGCTTAGATGCTAATGCTTCTTGTAGTACCAGTTGTGATGGCGGCGAAGTAACTGACGAGCTCTTTCAGGCAGACAAGTCAACGTCGACGGACGACTTTGAGATACAATGTGAAGGAACAGAAAACACTGAAACACAGACAGAAGAATTCGATTATATGTTTACAACTGTTGTATATCGAGCCCCTGACAAAGATTTTTTTAATTCGTCTGAGAAAGTACGCTTTTACACTGGTCTGCCATCCTATGAAGTCCTTATGGTAGTTTTCGATCATGTAGCTCCACACGTTTCACGACGACTTGGTTCTACCACCTTGAATAGATTTCAAGAATTTGTTATGATTCTGATGAAACTCCGCCTAAATGTTCCATTTCAAGATTTAGCATACTGATTTGTGTTGTCGCTTTCAAGTGTGTCAAAGATATTCACGTCATGGATACTTGCTATGGATCTTAGGTTCTCTTGTTTTATTCATTGGCCTGTTAGAGAACAGTTATGGAAAACTATGCCGATGTGTTTCCAGTACACATTTGGTCGAAAGGTGACTGTAATCATTGATTGCTTCGAAGTTTATATCGATAAACCGACAAATTTGCTGGCTAGAGCCCAAACGTTCTCATCATACAAACATCATAATACCATAAACGTTCTAATTGGCATTACACCACAGGGAATTGTGTGTTTTGTGTCAGAGGCTTGGGGTGGACGTACCTCTGACAAATTCCTTGCAGAGAGCTGTAGTATTTTGGACAATTTGCTCCCGGGAGATACAGTTATGGCAGACAGAGGCTTCACTATCTCTGAAAGTGTGGGGCTAAGGCATGGTAACCTTGTTATTCCTGCCTTCACAAAGGGAAAGGCTCAACTGGATCCAGTTGATGTGGAGCAATCACGGGGAATTGCCAGTGTGAGGATTCACGTCAAAAGAGTTATAGGACTGCTGAGACGCACGTATACTATACTACAAGGTACACTATCAACAAAGTTCTTAAGCTGTGATCCCAGTTGGCCCTCAGAGTCTCAGGTACCCATCATTGACCGCATTTTGAGAGTTTACTCAGCCCTTGTCAATTTTTGCCCATCAGTAGTACCATTCGATTAGGACAATAAAATGACTTTTTGAGGGAATATTGTTTATTTGCGCCTGCGTAGTGTCATTTGCGGCCCGAGCGCAAAGCGCAAGGGCCGCAAATGTCACTACAAGGGATCAAATAAACAATATTCCCGAAAAAAGTCATTTTATTATCATTATTATCAATATACAAGGCCAAATAACATCCAGATATAAACTAACACATTTATGAGTTTTACATGTTTAGTAATACAAGTACTTCGCGTTGAAAATTTTGTGCTATGCTACACTGTATAGGTGTAGTTAAAAAGAGCTGCTATGTCTCTGAAAATAAATGGATAATAATAATTAACGAACTTACATTTTCCAATTGAGCCTCGGCGTAAAGTCCCTGCAATGCTTCTGTTAATTTAGCTCGACCCGAGAAACACAAAATGAAGTGAAACGATGTTTTGCCGTGCTTCGTTTCTCGTAAGAAAACAAGAAGTTGCTCTCTTTGTATCTTCGCCTTGTGCCTTTGCTTCTAAATCCGATTTTTTGAGCTACGTTTTGTCCCATTCATAACAAACAGACTTTGATTTTTCTTTTCGAACACTATTTGCTCAGCGAGAAACTGTTCGAGACTTTTTTTCTACTTCAAAACTTGCTGTACGCTATAGCTGCTGTACGCTAGCTGTTCGCACCTGAATGGTTTTCCCGCGTCAATAAACGTAACCTGATTGGTTAATATTCATCGGATGATGAACCGAGAACCAATCAGCTGCAGGGCCGTTAATGCATTAACGGCCCGCTAGGAGTCATTTGCGGCCCGCAAAGCGCGTGTTTTCAAGAGGGCGGTTTTCAATTTGGCCGCGTATCTTGATAATAATAGGCTTTTACTGATAACAGGGCTAAACAGATATGCAATTCTTCTCACTTCTGACAGTACAGTAATAAACTTAACCTATCACATACAAAGGAACTAAAATGAGGATACCTCCAAAAAGCCTTTTTATGAATGACCAAGCTTTATGCACACAGCCTCATAGTGATTCCTTTGTATGAAGTAAGTGAAGCAGACCTTGGGAGGCAGCTATTACATTCAAGTGAACATAATTTGTACATACTATTCAATGACTTTGAACACATGAACAACTTGGACATATTGTTACTTAAAATGAGCTGACTGATCTATGTTTTTTTTTCATTTTTGAAAATTGTATTCACAAGTATCATTTAAATTGTATTTACGTAAAATGTATTTACAAGTACAAAAGTGGAAATGGTCAAAGTACTCAAACAAGATTAATTGAACAGTCATTGTACATGAAATTAAACTAGAGTGATATACCTTTAGCTACATAAGAAAATTAATGACTATTGAGTTACATTTAGGTAAAACCACTTCTTTGGCTTTTCTTGTACAGATAATAAACTTTATTTATAGATGGAGCCAAAAGCTGCAGTTTATCTAACATTGGGCCACCAGATGAAGAAAAATCACTCAAATTTTTTTCAGCTCTTGTAAATAGAAATGTCCGTTTTCTGTAATATTCGATAATATTTCAATAATATTTAAAAAATATTGGTAATAAAGTTGATAGTTTTTGATGAAGCATTTGTTGAACTCAATAAATTTACTATTGCAAATTTTTGGTATACCTGCAAATATTATAATAATCCATTGCACTACCACAATACTTTGTGAAGCTTCTTACTTAGAATATAAGAACAATTCAAACTCAGTATTCGGTAGTTGATAACAATTCTTTTGCTCGTCCTTTGTTTCTTTTTACCAGAAAAATTATTCTTGGGCATGATCTCTCTTAGAACAGCAAGTCAACCAATCACAGTAGTAGTCTTTGAGAGCTGCCATTTCTAATTTCAACTTCCAAGAACAAGTTCTGGGAGCACACATGTCCAATACTCTGATAAATAAATACACAGAATTGTATTTGAAATGCATTTTGTTGTATTGTGTCATTTTTCTAATGTATTGTTTAACAATTGCTATAGCCATGTACTACAATACAATGCTGTGCATAAATTTGTCAGATCATTGGATAACCCTCCCTTTCTCCCCTGGAGAACCTGTGGGCAAGCTTTTTTTAAGGCCTTAAAAAGATGGGAACATGCTCATTCTTCCATTTTTCAGACAAGCTAACAAATGTGAGCGCATTCTTGCAACATCAAAAGTAATAAAACTTGGATTTGTAGCAAAAGCTAAGCATGTAGCAAACGCAATAGAAAAAACACCACAGTCGCTACCATTAGTTTGTTGCTGGACAGGTACAAAATCAAGAGTAATCAATCCCCCACCAAGTAGGTCATTTGCCAAACATGTGGTATGAAATTGTTTATAACAACAATCAGCATTACTACAGGTGATAACTTTACCACTGGGCTTTCCTTTACAGAAGCAAATAGCATTGCTGTCTGCATAGAGATTTTCTTGTGTACCATCTTCCAAGTACCTCTGGCAGAAAACAGATTTTCCAAAACACCTCAAGCTTCTGCATGACAGTCTTCGAGTGAAGTGGATCAGGGTAGGTTCTGTCACATACAATGTGTGAATTCCCTTCTGAATCTATTGCATAAACAACAAAGTCACAGTATTTTCTCTCTGGTAGAGTAAACAACTGCTGCTGGGCTTTGTAGAAGTAGTTACGAGTTCTTTTTAACTGCAATCTTTCATTTACACTTTCTAGGCATGATGATGCTTTCTTACTGTACTCTCCAAAGTCAGCATTTGTAATAGAAATTGGGCATTTAACCTCTCCACAGCCCAGACCACAACAATCACATGAAAGTAGGAAGTCTGGTGTTGCATGAATGTAGGGAAACTCCTTGTTTATGAACAGTCCACATCTCTTCACTTCAAAGTTGATATGATGCAATTTCATGTACTGTTCATAAGTTTCAATAGCGTGTTCCTCGTATTTACATCCATGTTTTATTGCTTTGTTATTTAGTTTAAACAAGTGTGGATAACAAATGGAATGAATCAATGAAAGAGATGGCTGTGCTAGATTAGTATGGTAGAGAGCACCACAAACAGAAGCACCGATTGTACCCGCCCGATGTCTAAAAAATCCTGGTCCCTTTGCTTGAGTTCTTGTATCCTGCTCCACAGTCTCAATTTCTTCATCCGAGATGTTTATCTCAACTTCTTAATACTTGCGTAAAAGGTCTGGATAATTTAGATCCAGATTGTTCGGGTCGTAAAGATCTGTTAATGCTGGTATGTTGCGGCTTTTTGAAATAAACTGATCAGCATATGGATCGATTAAACTCAACAATGCAGCCTTTTCTTCGCACTGATCTAGCTTCCTGAAAAATTCCGACACTTCCTCCACTGAAACGGCAGGGTTCGTGTTCTGTGCTCCTGTATTAACGGTTTGAGTTTTGTTTGAACTTCCAACTTCACCATTAAAAGACTCAATGTTATTGTCAAGGTTTTCCTTCAACTTTTTAGCAGAGGTGAAATCAATATCTTTAGCTCTTGCATATGTAACTTTACTGACATAAGTTGGAAGAAGCCATGTGCTCTTCACTTGCGTACAGGCCAATTTTCCGTTGATTCGTGTCCAACATTCGATATAAAATAGAGCCCTGGCGATGTGAGAACACGACTCAGCCAAACCCGCCTTACAGCCGAAGCAATGTGCAAAAAATATTCTTCCATTTTGTCCAGCTATGATCCATATGTCCACAAGAAGGTCATTCATTCGTTGAGAGTGACGAACTTTGGCTAAAGCTACTTGTTGCTCCGACACTTATTTTCCTTTAACAGAAGCAACAAACCCGGAAACCACTTGATTGTATGCTTCTAGACTCTTGTAGTTCTTGAATTGATCATTTGTATAATAACTGGTTTCCAAAACCAAGAAACTAAACAAGTCGGACTGCTCTATCGGAGGTAAACACTCTGGATCAAGCTCCTCATCTGGGATGTTGACTGGGTCAACGCCGATTTTTTCGATCTTCTGAAGATATCGCTGCTTTATGACTCTCAAGAGACGTAGCATATTCAGATAGGTCGGGTACAGACATTTATCGTGACTGAGAAGCTAATTTCGACTCTACAATATAAAAACACTACAGAGGTGGCCTCGCTGTACATACATTTCACACTTCAGAGGGGCACAACAATGGTGGACAATAAATTTGCATACGGCGGTGACGTCACATGCAAGTCAAATTTGAGTGTGCACGTTAATTACGTACATTGTATCAAATGCTAAAAACAACGAAAATGCAAATAAATGTGCTTATAATATCGTGTTAGAATATTTTTACCTGGTTTCTTCAGACATTAGACCCAGCGTGGCTCTCTGTAGGTCCCTGTCACATGCCTTGCAGTATGCAACGCTTTTACCGGCTGTCCATCCCTCTCTTCAAACACTGAGCATTTATTGCAAATAGACAATTCGCATCTCAAGCATTTACATTTAGAGTCCATAAAACGGGAATAACACATTTCCATCATGCTGTGCGATGTCGGCAATGATTTTCTATAGTTCGCCATTCCCGGTAGCGAAATTGTCTTTGTACAGCGCATGCTCGTCAGGGGGGAAAATAGCGTTTGGCAGATGTGGGAGTCTGTATTTTTGTGACATTTGCCCAGTCCATCACATTTGAATCAGTTATTTTTTTAATTTGCATGATTTATGAATTGAGGTCAGCACTGTCCACTGTCGCATTATCCGACTTGGCAAGTCAAACCTATGCTAGAGTCGAACCAATTAATTTGAGTTGAATTTAATTGCAGCAAACGTTGCACCATTCATGCGCCTATTTCAAAAGAAATAGGTTTGACGAATTAAATTTAGCTTAGATTCGACATTTGCCCTAGGTCTAAGTCTATGTGGACTTTTAAAAAATCCTTAGAATTTCTGCATGAAATACGGAAAATCGAACATTTCCTACATAATTTTGCACTTTTCCTGCAATGTTACGCATTCGTCAATTTTAAAATAAGCGAAAGAAGTCGAGTTGTAAGAAATCTTTGTATAAATACACTTCCCATTCTTACATAAGAAACAAACAAACCAAATAAAAGTTCGCAGAAACTGACTGCCTACCTTCTTTTTGCTCTTAAAATTGTCCTTCGTCTCTGTCAATTCGCCAAAGCACTGCAAAGTGTAGATTTGGTTTCTTTCCTGTATAATGCACGGTATAATGAACGGTGCATAGAGAGGGCTCTTTATTGCACATTGTACAAATCAGCGATATGCTCAGTGATGTTTCCGAATGGATAACTTTTGTTTTGTTGACGCCACAAACACTCCTGTAGGTAGTTCTCAAACAGATTCATGTACGAGGCCTACTTCGTTTTACTCTCCGTCATGTATGTTCAATGCTCTGCTTGTGGGCACGGGTGTCTGGCGATGGTTAACTGTGAGATGATGATTGCCCTCATCTTGTAAGAAATTGTAAGCCTTCCATGTGTCGCTCATTACGCGTGTTCCAGGCAATATTTGAGCGCCGATAATTGGCAAGTGTCTCTTTATTCCTGCGCTCTTCAGGAACAAGGAAGCAGGCCTTGGTTTCACGCAAATGCCACCAAAGACCCACTGTCGTTCGATATAGCGACATTTGTGATACTTCATCTTGCCAAACTTGGATTCATCAATCTCAACAGGGAAAGCTTACTACCAGAAAAACATGACTTCTGGCAGATTCAAGCTTGTCCATTGCAGTTTTTTCTAGAGCATCGCCAAACAAATCCATCTCCCGATGCAGTTCGTCGTTGCCATTCGAGTGTGTTTCCGCACTCATGTTTAGGGCACTTCATCGACAACGAGAGTAGGTTGTGCTCTTTGCACCACTCTATGCAAGGCTCGTGATCGGCTAGAAGTCGTGAAAGTTTCCGTAAATTTAAAGTAGATGCTGCCGTTTTGGATGCTGCCATCTAAGAGAGGGGTTAACGTCGACACAAATGTTTTAATACTGCAATGAACTCTTGCATAAAAATTTTGCCTTTAAGGATGCGCCAATCACAAGGAGGTTCAATCCCGTAATTCCGATGGTTTTTATCGCCCAATCCCGGTCATAAACGTTTTCTTACATTCCCTACCTCAATGTAAAAAGGCCTTTTTAAGGGGTCCAGATTCCCTCGCAGCAAATCCAAGAACTGAGAATTAAGAAATAAGCTCTCTCTAAGACAGCAAAGACATCGTTCATCTGGTAGTTTTCAGTTTCTATTGAATTAGGTCGCTAATTAATTTTTTGTAGGTCGTTATTCTACCGTTTTTCCTTCTTTCTTGTTTCTGGTTTGGTTTTACCTAAAACATGCCTTCCTGATCAGTATATCACTTGGGATTCTGTTATTCGGTGATGGTAGCGATCAGATAACACATTCCTTAACACATTCACATTCCTTTCTCACCGAACGCAGCTATTGAGAACCATGGTGTAAAAAATGAAATTCATTATGATTGTGCCAAATAGGCCGTCACTAGTACCCTTTTCGACCCTGGTTATACAAGACTCTACAAGTGCTGTTTTGGCTCAATACAATTAATATAATGAATCGATAATTTTAAAACGATTGCTTCCATGGAGGTTTTTTACTATAAATCATAGCAGTCAAAAGACAATTCTGTTATTAAAGCGGATTGTTCTACCGAACCAGGAAACCGAAGGAAATTTGCCTCGCGATCCAATGATCCAATGTCGTTGTCTCCTTCTTCCAAATCCTCATCGTCGCTCTACAAATGATATTTAAGAATACCATCTTCCTCTTCTGTTTCTGTTTCCTGCTGTTCCGCCGAGACAAAGTGCTCAAGGGAGACCAATTCACCCGGTTGTACCTCTGTCTTGTAGAGGTAAGAAGGCAGGGTTCCAGCTCGTGCCATTGTGGTCTCTTGCCTAACAGATCGTTGACGTACGGCTGCATCAAACGTTTGCCCCCAGTTTCTCATGCTTTGCACGCATTGTTGTGGTATTGGAACAGGTGGTAAAGGTTGCATGACTGGCATGGCTGAAAGAACCATGGCACATTCTGGCGCAGGATACCATGACTTTGGGTTTGTGAAGTAGTGGGCTGCCCAATGGGTCGTTCTCTTAAAGCCTTCTTTGGCTGCACGTCCAAAGTTTCGTGCGTAATCTAACACTGTGCAAAGTGGATCCTTGTGATGTACAACTAAATGAATGTTTTTCACATCTAGTGTCATGCAACACAGAAGATTCAGTGAATCTAGAACTTCGTTCAGCTTTTCAAGGCCGCATTTCAACATTTCCACTGATGACACAGTTTTAGATGCCACATTACCCTGAGGGCCGTAGGGTTCTTAACAAACTGGCCACCTCCCCTCTAATAGAATCTTCGTTTCCGATCAAGACCTGTAGGGTATTACTGACGAGTTCGACCGCCTCTTCAACGCCACCGACTTTGTAGGAATGGCGCTTTTCATGGATTGAAAAGGCTCTATAAATGTTTCCCATAGCAGTAAAAAACTTTGCTGTTTGTTTAAGCGAGGTTAGGATTTTGAAGCAGCTTGTCTGGGCGTCACAAACGTACACAACGTGATCAAACTCCATGCAAAGAGCAGCTGTTTGGTAGAATTTGGTCTTGCTGACCATGCCATCCTTGTTTCCCTCGCTGCCCTTCCAGCAAAGAGTTCCACTTCGTTAGAGCTTTTTTTCCAAAACAGGATTCGGTGACCCTTGGGATCTGCATACAAGATGCCAGCTTTATACGATACAATACTTGGGTTTATTGAACCGTACAAAGTGAATGGAGTTTCCTCTCATGCAAGCGCCATAAAGAACGCCATTATCTACTACATGAAGACCCTCAAACTGATATCAGTTTTGGTCTTGATCATCCCAGAACTTGATGTGGTATGAATGAAACCCTTTCCTTTCATAATCGCGTTTTAAGGTAGCGATGTGATTCACAATGCGAGACTTCATTTTAGCAACAGTTCCGCTAGGAGCAAGACCAAGTTCATTTACTTTCTCTAGCACTTCATTGCGGGTCTGTAGTGCAGTAACATCGAACCAAACGCTTCGTTTGACAAGCTCATGGAATGAAACTGGCCCATGGTTACCCGTTAGAAACACGACGTTTCTGTCATAGTGAAATTCCTTGGCAGCGACAGCTTTTTTTGAGTACCCTTTTCTTGATTCAAACTGAGAAATAGTAGGTTACTGAAGGGACCCACAGCGATACTTATGGGATGAGTATACATTCCTACACTGTTGTATTCTGTAAAATAATCAGTTTCTGGGATAATCGTATGGCTGACAAAATCCAGCTTCTGAAGGTAATCGATTAGCTTTTCATCAGCCAACTTGATAACTGCTGCTGGATCCTGACGATCTTTGTTTCTTACATGATCATTTCGAGGTAGGAAGTTTTGAATGTCTTACCTCAGGGCATGCCTTGTTCCTTAGAGTTTTCAAAATTGCAAAATTTCCCCTTTCATTTTGCAATTTTAAGTACCAGTATGCAAAACCAGCTTTGAGGCTCTTGCCAACAGGAACGCTGTCAGGAATTGGTATCACCAGTGATAATGACGGGCCTCTTGTTCCATTTTTCAATTCTTCGAGGATGTCTAACATGGCTTTTTTGTTTCCTTCTTCGCAATCAACAGTCAAAATCAGTACAGCTTCCTTCATGCACTTTTTACCAGCTCGGTAAGACTCGGATAGGAACTGGTCTGGCCATTCTCTTTGCACTTCTCACATACCACCTTTTCTTTGAAACAATCGCAGCAAGCACTGTCGCAAAGGTTTACCCCTTCAGAGCTCATGACGTTTTCAATTGATGGTGTAATACGCCAACATGCCTCACAGACTTGTAAAAGCATGCAAGTTGGCAAGTAAAAGCATGCAAGTTGGTTTTTCATTTCCTGGCAGATTTTACCTTTTTTAGCAACATACTCAACGGCACAGGGAAGGCTGCAGCTGTTGTCTAAGGCAGTTATGGAATAGACTAGTGCCTCAGTGATGGTGTTCTCACTTAAGAGTGAGTCCATGGGTGCACCAGGCAGGTGTGCTACATGCCATCTCTCCGATTTCGCTGAAACTTGGCCAGTTTAAAGGGTCTACCCCAAAACTCAAAACGACAAACTGGTTTGTAGTTTGGATCTTTATGGTGGGAGATAGCCCACCCAACGGGTTTAATTATATTTTTTACCAATAAAAGGGCATTAATAACAGGCAAAAGTAGGAAGCTCTCAGGACAACTGTTTTTAATCTTTGACTACGAGGGTTTGTGTATATGTTGATACATCCTTAATAAATGCAAGAATATACGTTTCAGTCAATTTGATTGATAGCTTGTCAATCACCGGCCTTGAATATGGGACCACCTTTTTAGCCATTCAATTATTTGCTGATTTGGAGATTGAATATCTCTCCTTTCCAGAAAGCTATGACAATAATTTTGTTATTCCCTGCTTAACAACCCTTTGGTCTATAATAAATATAAAAAAAAATTCTGGGCTCTGCCTTTTTTTGGCGTCAGATGCCAATTGAAAACTACACCTAAAACAAACTTATTTCCACTTCATCTTTCCTGTAATTCACGGATTAACGGCTGCTTAAGTTAATAAACCGACACTTCCTAGCCCATTATACAAGATTAGTAATTGAAGGGTTTAATACATGCTTAAAACGATCGAGATTTGGCGAGAAAATTAAAGATTTCACACTGATTAGAAATGCATGTCACCAAAATATCGAAGGCAAAATCGTAATCTTCGTGAGCTCGTTTAGATGTTCTCGCAAAATCAGAGATTATTCTTCTTACGAGTTAAACTATATATAAGTCCTCTTATTCAAGTGTTTACTGTCTATTGTCTTTACTGTGAGAAACCAGGCTGTTCTTAATTTCCTAAGGGAGATTTCAAGGCCACATGGTGCACAGTTGTTGACAAACTTTGAGTCACGCCAGTCATAAAGCA
This sequence comes from Ricordea florida, assembly GCA_949710005.1. Classification (NCBI taxonomy): domain Eukaryota; kingdom Metazoa; phylum Cnidaria; class Anthozoa; order Corallimorpharia; family Ricordeidae; genus Ricordea; species Ricordea florida. Next base: position 14,777,834 of record OX453272.1, read on the forward strand.
ATGTCAACTCACACATCTAAAAACAACATAAAGATGAGAAATTCTTCCTTCTAGCAATTAAGAAATTAAGCCCTTAAAAAATTTATTTAACTTCTGGTTCTGAACTCGAAAAAAGAAGAGTATTAGAAAGAAGAACTGTACTTATCAAGGTTGACAACAAGGCTTAATCATTTCAAAAATTTTATGTAAAACATGCAGGCATTTTTTTTCTTGCTGGGACGTAACACACAGTCATTTTTCCTGGCTTAAAAGAATTAAAAGAATTCGAAACTGAAATACAATCCTCAAATAAACGCGACGTTCACTGATTGGGTACTATCGTCCTTTATTCCAGAGGATCGTTTGTTCGAGTTACCGTGTGGCATAAATGTTTTGCGCTACATGTTTGTTATCGAATGCCACACAAAAGTAATCTGTCTTGATGGTTTTAAATGGGGAATACACGCAGTGGAATTGTTGACGAATGTTTTTCCATTGCATGTATTCAATAAAAAAAGAAAATATTATCTTTGATTTGCCCGGGAGGTTTTAAAAAAGCAATAGTTATTTCTCAGCAAGAAAACCTATCCTAATTGCAAGAATTGGTTCCCTCAAAACACACACAAAAAAATCGCCAATTCGCAAAACTAAACTTCCGCAAAACTTTCGTGCCATGCGGTAAGAAGGTAATTGCACTCCTACCAATTTTTAAAAAATTAAAGTTCAAGGTCATTCATTAAGGAAGAGTGGGTTCTCTGTAATCGACCAGCCTTATTGAGGGCGGAGGGTTGGCTAAAGTATCGAGCAATCTGTTGTTCTGTCAACCAGTTGGTCTTCTGCCGGTTCTCGTCTCTCAAAGACTTCATTCTGGAGGCGAAAAAGGAGGCGTTTGCCTTCTTCCCTGTTTCCTCCCCGGCCCAGATAGTTCTTCGCTTTCTCTGAAAAGACTACCGGTTTACGATTTCTCTGAAGAGCCCATACTAGCTCTACGTCTTCGCCAGGCGTTGCTTGGTCACTGGAGTTGAAGGTAGCTGAATCACCACGAACATAGCCACCACCCAGGGAATGGCATGCCTCCGCCCATTTTCGCCTGATCTCGTCATAGGTGGACTCCTTTACCAGTCTCAGCATCTGCGTACCAACGTCCAGGTGCCTTTGGAGCGAGGCAAATGACTGGAATGTCTTGTTACACCCTTCCTCTTGACAATGAAACATAACCTTCTCTCCTCTGCCTGTGTGGATTCAGGAGGTTCTTGATGTGACCCAGGCAAAGACGAAGATCTTGCAGGCATAACGCGTTGCTGGCGATAGGTACCCACCTCTACATGTGGTCTGCCAAAAGGATGAATTATGACGAGCTTTGTAGGACCTTGGGGAGTACCAAACCGTGCAAGCTGAGCTGCACTATAAAACTTTCCAGGGCCCACATTATAGGCTCGCCACACCCTTATGCCTCCATTCTGGTAAGAGAAGTCATGTATATATGCAGGTAAAAATGTGTGGACTTCACCATCATAAGATAGTAAATTCATTAACGATTTAAGGCAATTTAAGTTTTTTTGGTATGTTTTGTTTTTTGAAATTCATTCTTTCTTTCAGCCGTCAGTCTAGACAACCGAAAATTGTTTAGATTCCGGGGTAGGCGCGGGAAATTCGCTGAACAAAACATTGCAGGCTCTTTTTTTGGTCACATAATGTTTGGGCGTAATATTGATTGAGAGTGATCGAGTGACAGAGTTTTGAACAACTTGTATTTGCCGAAAAATGCCGTAGGAAGAGACAAATATAGTGATAAAGATAAGTAGGCCAATCGGAAAGCCTTTCTTGAAGGCAAAGAAGTTGATTTTGAACAAATATTGCCTGGTCACGCAGCATACATTGACGCGGTAAGTGAAAATAACACGATACTTCTTTCTAATACTGTTTTTTTCCGAGGTCGTAGCCAGAAGTTAAACGAATGTTTTTAAACCTTAATTTCTTTTTCGCTAGCAGGAAGAATTTCTCCTCATTTAATGTTGTTTTTAGATGTGCGAGTGGACATTGCTTTATGACTGGCGTGTGCTGGCGTGACTCAAAGTTTGTCAACAACCACATGCCATGTGGCCTTGAAATCTCCCCTATGAATTTAAGAACAGCCTGGTTTTGTCACAGTAAAGACAATAGACAATAAACACTTGAATAAGAGGACTTATATATAGTTTAACTCGTAAGAAGAATGATCTCTGATTTTGCGAGAACATCTAAATGAGCTCACAAAGATTACGATTTTGCCTTCGATATTTCGGTGACATGCATTACTAATCAGTGTGAAATCTTTAATTTTCTCGCCAAATCTCGATAGTTTTAAGCATGTATTAAACTCCTCTATTACAATTCTTGTACAACGGGCTAGAAATTCTCGGTTTATTAAATTAAGCAGCCATTATCTGTTGAATTATAGAAAAGGTGAAGTGGAAATAAGTTTGTTTCAGGTGTAGTTTTCAATTGGCATCTGACGCCAAAAAAGGCAGAGCCCAGAAATTTTTTTTGTGTTTATTATAGACCAAAGGGTTGTTAAGCAGGGAATAACAAAACTATTGTCATAGCTTTCTGGCAAGGAGAGATATTCAATCTCAAAATCAGCAAATAATTGAATGGCTAAAAAGGTGGTTCCACATTCAAGGCCGGTGATTGACAAGCTGTCAATCAAATTGACTGGAACTTATATTCTTGCATTTATTAAGGATGTATCAACATATACACAAACCCTCGTAGTCAAAGATTAAAAACAGTTGTCCTGAGAGCTTCCTACTTTTGCCTGTTATTAATGCCCTTTTATTGGTAAAAAATATATTTAAACACGTTGGGTGGGCTTTCTCCCACCATAAAGAACCAAACTACAAACCAGTTTGTCATTTTGAGTTTTGGGGTAGACCCTTTAAACTGGCCAAGTTTCAGCGAAATCGGAGAGATGGCATGTAGCACACCTGCCTGGTGCACCCATGGACTCGCTCTTAAGAATTCGGGACTCGGTTGTGGATTCTCCTTAACAAATGAGGCATCTACGTTCAAAGTCAATCCAACGTTCCGTTTAGCGCATGGATCGAACTGAATTGAAGGCCTTAAAGCGGTTCTATCTTTGGCTAAAGTGCACGGCACTACCTTTAGAGTGTCAGTGCTAATAAGGGCAACTGCCTGTAAAACACCGTCCGTAGAAGCCAGCTTTAAAAATGCGTCGCTTAGTCTTTTGATGACTCCCGATTTCGTTGTGTACCCAGCCTGTCTTTTGCAGGACGTTCCTTTTGAAGGACCCCCCAAATTCATTTTACAACTATCTGAACTATGAAAAGAGCCCCGTCTATGCCCTGCAAACATTGGTCCTCGAATCATGTTTGTTGTCCGACGTCCCCCGAGATATTAAAAAATTTGACAACATCCTCACTGTATTTGTGTTGTGGATAATTGTACCACATCTTGCACATATTTATAAAATATTTACTCGGCCATCCTGAATCCAAAGGCATGCAAGCGAGACAAAGCACAATTTAGAATTTCGTCTCTCTAAACATACGGAAATTGTAACGGTCCTTACACCGCTATGCGAACCAATGTCAACAGTGTGTTCACAAGGAAATGCACTGCGCCGTGGGTTACGATTCCGACTATCATGAATCAGTGTAAAATTGGAGGTCGTACATGGAAATCGTTCCTCTTGTTCTCGTATGGATAACAAATCTTTGCTATACATACAAGTAAGGTACAGAAAATAAATTGAAAAAAAAAAATACAAAAACAGTGAAGAGGTGTAACGCAGTCACTTACGAGCTTTAAAGTATGAAACTCTTCCATTCACACCGGCATCAAGGCGCAGCTGTACCTCATTTCGGCAGAGCCCACACTTAACCTTCCAAGCCCAGAGAACAATCTTTTAACCTATCTTGACGTGGACTTTCTCTCCATACACAAGCTCACTATTGGCCAGTTTTTTAACTCTGTAAAGGAAATGGTGTCGATAAATATTTGAACCAATTGTTTTTTTTTTAAGTTAATAAGATAAACTGATCTTTTATGTACATGTATCCCCTGGTTAAATGGCTAGCTTGCATCAATGCAATACTAATATTGAACGAGTTTATGAGTGATATGTTTATCCCTTTGATTGAAAATCGGAACTATCACTTTAAGCACTCTACTGGTATTATTTTGCTAAGTACCTTATTAATTCATACCTCTTCCTCTCCCATGTTAAAACTTTTTTATCCTAAGTATTATTGTCATTTAAACAAGGGCATCCAATTAGCTTGCTATATTTTTGCCCTTTTCCATTTGTCTCCTTCTACTTGTTTATTTTAATTTTGGAATGGAATAAATAAATGAAATAAAAGCTGAGGACCATTAAAAGTCATATAGTTATTAATACAACTTAGGTACCTTCGTCGATCGTTTCCTTCTCTCAAGGTTTTAAAGATCTTTCCTTTACGCCTCATCCGTCGATTGGCCACCATCTTTAGTGACGATTTCCACCACAATTCTTGGCGAATTAGAAGCAAAGGCCAGTTCAATGGAATGTATGGTAACTGAGATTTAGCGAAATTATCAACTGCTTCACAGGCAAACGATAAACAAAGCTAGGAATAAATTAAAACTGTAATGATATTTTCCACTTGTAAGGTGTCTACACCGGTCCTTATTAAAACTTGGGCGTCGGTATTGGTGGCAAAGCACTGCGGTCCTTTGCGTGGATCTGACTTGTCAAGTCTTGCAAGTTTCACCGTTATGTTACGTCCAAGGCCAATAATTTTTGCAACATCGTGTACGCCTCCAAATCGGCTATTGAAAATCCATAAAAAAAGTGTACGTTATAGTCCAAGTTTTCTAACTGTAAGCTAATCCATGATTTTATATATAGTCTTTATCCCTCACATGGGGGAAAGGATCAGTGTCTTAAGCTCTAAATAGCTTGCAAATAGTGTCACCCGTTGAATTTTTGTTTTCGTATATTGTGTCTATAATAAAACGCAGAAATCGTCTTAAAGCAATGTCACATCAATCTTTTGAATTCATTATTAAAAATAATATTGTATGCAACCAGGGTATTGCATAAAAATAAGCAAAGAAAAAATAAACAAAATAAGAAAAAGAAAATAGAGTAGATTTTTAAATTAGTTAATTTAATAATGGTCATTGTTTTCTTTTCTGGAAGGCTCAGTACCATGAAGCCAAAGACATCAAGGGTCAAGAAAAGACAAGAAACGGGTGTCATGGCAGCTATGGTTTATTGACCCTTTATGTACACTGTATTCGAATGCGAACTCAGACGTTTCTCCAGCTGTCGCTTGTCTTCGCCGGAAATACATCTGCTATAGTGTATGTACTTTAAATGGTATAATTCCTCTAGGTCAAAGAAAGTTCACTTATCAAAGAAACCTGATAGGTAAATAACGCGTCACGCACTTGCAAAATAGGAGATCGCGCATCACGTTGTGCGCACGGTTCATGACCAAATCACGCATCGCCACTTTTTGGGGGCTCCATCACGTGTCACGCAAAAACCCTTTGCCACCCTCTGTCTGGTTTCTTTCAAGCGGCATTCACTGACTTCATTGAATATTGCGTTATATCCCCGCCAAATTTCAAGTTTTACTATTCTACATGCTGATCGTAATTTGCAACCTAAGTCTTGTGTTCGATATTCTTCTTTCACATTTCTTCATTCAAATCTCACAGTTTTATAGCCTTGTTTGACAATGCTCCATTGGATTTTCACGGTGCGATATTGAAGTTTTCAAATCGGTAACTTGATATCCAAGCTCTTCCTTGCGACATTGGCCGTTTTTATGCTAGAGACGTTAAAGTCGTCTAGACGCATTTAACGTCTGAGACGTTAAAGCCGTCTGGTATAAAAACGGGATGCATAAAAGTAGACGACTTAACAGAAAAAAAAAACTTTTTTTCTGAAAAAGACTGGGTTCTATCCTCGGAAGACACTGGACACGAGCAAACTCGGCGCCAAATAAACTTGAAGCGCGCGAATATACGAATAAAATAAACATGGCGGAATTACAACTTCTTAAGTTCATTACTAGACGTCGCCAAGAAAGGCAAGAAATGGAAATACAAATGTTTTTAAATAAGAAAAGTCAATCGAGAAAGCGGCTTTTGCAGGATATGGACGGAGAACTAGATATGGCTCAGGCACTTGGCTTGTGTGCCGTAGCTATGAAGAGACCAAGGAAAGGACGAAGCGTGGATGAAGAAAGGAGTTCCTCATGGTGGAAAAATGGTTACCAGAATTGGGACGATACTGCGTTCAAAAAACGTTTGTGTACAAATCGAGCAACGTTTCAGTTCATTCTTGGCGAGATAGAGGACCAACTAGTTAAAGAGCCAACTCGTTTCAAACCTGAACCGATACCTCCAGACACAAAGCTTGCCATTTGTTTGTATCGATTGGCCCATGGATGTACCTACAGTACAGCAGGAGACCTGTTCGGTGTTGCCGAATCCACCGCGAGTGTCATTTTTAACCAAGTATGTAAGATACTGGTTTCAAATCTTTATGACAGATTTGTTTACTTACCAAGAAACAGAGCCGAATGGAAGCATGAACTTGAAAGCTTCCTTGAGAACTGGGAATTTCCATGCGTTGGAGCCTGGGATGGATTTCATGTTTATGTCAGCACGAAGTTAAAAAATTATTTTAGCTTCAAGAAGAGATATTCAGTATCCAGTATGGGATTTATTGGCTCTAATAAGAAGTTTCTTTGGGCAGCTGTAGGGGCTCCTGGCTCTACCCATGACTCGAGGCTTCTGAAAAGTTGCGACCTCTTTGCCGAGATTCAGCAGGGACACGTTTTCCCAAATACTGTGCTAAGAACAAGGGAGTACGGGGACATACCGTTCACAACGGTCGGGGATTCAGCATTTCCACGCTACACGTGGCTAATGAAGCCGTATAATGAAAATACAAGAGATTCAAGAAAGCGCTACTTAAACAAGAGGCTTTGCTCGGCTAGAGTGGTGTCAGAGCATGCATATGGTATGCTAAAAGGGAGATGGCGAATCCTTTACAAGAAGACGGAGTGTAAACTAAAGAACATTAGGCATGTCATAATGGCCTGCATAGCCTTGCACAATATATGCATTGCAAGAGATGACCCATGCAGACCCAGGTGGAGGCTGGACATTGAAAATCTCCACCTTATTAGGAACAGGGGCAATGTGGAACAAGATGGCGAGGCAGATCAGGTCAGGTTAAGAATCACTAACTGGCTCTGGGATATCAACCAGCAACGACAAGTAATGGAGTGAAAGAAAACAATCAAAAGAAAATTCTATCTTGTGTTTCCTGTCAGGCAAACGGCTAACAACCATTGTATCCCCTATTCTACTCCACCACACTTAACCTCACCTCACCCAAACACAGCCCTGGGTGGGGTATAAATCTAGAGACAATGGACTAGAGTGTGGAATTAGACTGAGGATTGTACAACTGGAGTATCAAGATGTCTTTACTGAAGAACAAAATCCTTGGACAATATAGTAATTTCACTAAACCTGTAGAACAAATTGCATTTTCTAAATATCTTCCAGTTGACTACTGAGGTAAGCACTTTTCAGTGCATGTCAGCCATGTTTATTGAGGTACCCACAGTAGCGATATCATAAAACAGGTACTAGCTGTATTGCTAGTTGTTGACATTACAAAACATGTATCACCAGCTAATACAACAATCATGTACTCCCATGCAACAATTATACACTCTCTTCCCATGCACCTCTCTCTACTATTTGTACCCCCACACCAACCCACACCTACCACAAAAATTCTTTTAATATCTTTTCCATACACTCTTCCTGTGAGTTCTGAGTAGGTAACTGCAAAATATTAACTTTTGGAAACACAACTTTTAACATATAAGGGTTTTTTTTCTCCCAAACCCTATTACAACCACCATAGCCATCAATTATTAGCCTGTAAATGTAAACAGATTTCCGGTCTATGTTTAATGCTGCTTAAAATATACAGTGGCTTAATCAAATATCTTATAATCGCAGAATGTCAACTATATTATGGGTTTTATAAAAGCAAACTATCTATTATAACTATCTAAATTTGTGTAGTGTGGTTGTTGACTCTCTCCTCCAGGAAAGGCACTTGGAAATGTGGGTTCATGCGTCAACCAAGCATTTTGATATGGTTGCATAGGCTGCTGAAAACGTGCCATCATTTCCATCATACGGAGTTCATGTTGTCGATTCAGCTCTGCCTGTTTCTCCTGATATCGAAGGAATGTTTCTTCTCTTTTCTGGTCTGCCTGAAGCCAAGGAATAAATACATTTAAATACATTAAGCTCCACTTCACTCCACTTCCTCCCTCGCGACTCTTTCTTGGCCGCCATGTTGTTTAAATGCTGAGCCTCGATTACAGGACTAAACGCTAACTCGTGCCAGTCGTCTGTGGACGAGTAAGGGCTAAATGCGTCCCTGTAAGGGCGTCCCGTTTTTATGCTAGACGCATTTAACGTCTGAGACGTTAAAGTCGTCTGTTAAATGCGTCTAAACGACGCATTTAACAGAAAACGTTAAAGCGGTCAGACGTTAAATGCGTCTGTCTTATTTACCGTTTTTATACTAGACGTTAAAGTCGTCTAGAGACGACTTTAACGTCTCTAGCATAATAACGGCCATTCAAGTTTGATCATTTTATGCTAGTTTGAACATTCGACTCGCATGGGTGGTTTACCGTTGCTACGAGAAACCGCTGAATACATACACAGAAGGCTCATACTGTCACGTGGTTTGTCCAAAATGGCGGATTTCAGAAGAATGTACGAAATTGTTCAAGAGATGATTGCAACCTTAGAAAGTCCATTTGGTTCGTATGAAATAGATGGTATGCTTCTTAGAATTGACTTTATGTGCAGGACTCTCGTGAATATGGATAACAATTCGCAATTAGATGAAATCGTTCGGCTTCTGGGACAAGCCGCATTAAATCTTAGGGATCGTAGCCTCCCCCGCAGACATTCTTAGGCGTGCGTCACGCGTTCCTTCCCCACGGACGTCTGCTGATCTGAGCAGGAAAAAACGTAGACCAATCACAGCAGACTTCCAGATCTGGGAAGTGCACTTTGGACCCGGAGTGATTTTAGCGCGAGATATCGGAGATACCGTTTTACTTGGATAAAAAATCGACAGTTTTACTGCTGAACTTCTGTATTGCTCCGCTTGTAGAGATGAATGTAAGCTCAAGTTGGCTGTCACTGGCGTGGACGTCAAATGAAGTGAAGGAGGCGGCGGCGAAGTAGACAAACCAAACAAACAGCTTTATTTATGTTTCGATACTTTAACAAAATGCTGCCAGCAACATTTGATTCATTTTTTACCCTTAATAAATATTTCCACAACCACTATTCAAGGTCTTCAATCAAAATTCATATAACTTATGTCAGAACAAACAACAACAAACACTCAACAAACACTCAGTTAAATTTGTAACAGGGGTTCTCCTTGTAAGCCCAAAAGGGTTTGTCGAGAACTCCTGCTCCTAAGTATATATCACATAATTTACATTGCTGTAAAATACTGGATGGGGCAAATAAACATTGATTGATTGATTTGACGGAGTTTCAGGAATTTCTTGCGTGACTGAAGAGATAGTTTCCCCTTGACCTGAATGACCTTCACTTCCTTCGGATGACATTTCACCATCTTTTTCCAGGAGATCAACAGAAGAAGTAGAAGTGGTAGGAACATTTTGAAATTTCAATGATTTTGCAGCACTCCGTTGCACAATTGTATTTTCGATTGACGCTGCAATCGAAACGTCCGATTCAGCAGAATCTCGGCGAGGACGTTTAGTTCTTAATGCCCCTTTCTTTTAATCTTCTTTAACTCTTCCTGAACTGATTGAAGGTTTTTCTTAACTTCTTGAAATCGAATTAAGCGTTTACAACAGTTCCTGCAAACAAACGGGTCGCTCGACGAAAACAAACTTACAACAATTTCCACGGCTTCTTCGATGAGGCGTGAGATGCAGACAGAGTTCTTTCCAAAAACACGTACTCTGCCAGAAGGAATCAAAGGATCACTACAGAGAAAACAGTTATTTCCTACGACTTTTTTCGATGTTTCGGCCATACATGAAGCAAGGATCTGGAATAACTTTGCATACATGAAAATATTTAGCGGCAGAGTAAACTCGCGGGAAATTTCATCCCCACTGGACGGCCTGTTTCAAAACACCTTATGATTAGCGGCGATTGGTTCTACGATAATTTCCACGTGCTATCCAACGGATATTTGCGAACAATGGGAAAGGAATTTCCTGCTCAGATCAGCAGACGTTTGTGGGGAAGGAACGCGTGACGCACGCCTAAGAATGTCTTCGGGGGGGGCTATAGGGATCGAAGTGAACAAGTGAATCATCGTGAAGGTATTCCTCAAATATACTCGGGAAATCGTGGAAGACCATTATTTGAGATAAAAGAAGAACAGTTATCGTTGCTTGTAGAGCAAGGGTTTCAGGTACCTGTCATAGCCAAGCTACTTAAAGTTTCTACTAGAACAGTCGAAAGAAGAATGGCAAAATACGGACTGTCAATTAGAGATAAGGGAGCATTCATAAGTTATCTAGAGGGGGGGGCTATGATATTTTGAGGGGGGGGCACTGTTTTTTCCTAATATTATTTAGGGGGGCTATGGAAAAAGTTTAATAAAAATAAATTTGAGTATGGGGGGGGGCTATAGTATTTTTCTTTGATTATTTATGCATGAGTCATTTGAAAGCCCCACACACCCCACTCCGGGCCTTAGTGGGCAAGAGCGGGGCTTTAGCGAGGAATTCACTTAGGGTTAGGGTTAGGGTTAGGGTTAGGGTTAGGGTTAGGGTTAGGGTTAGGGTTAGGGTTAGGGTTAGGGTTAGGGTTAGGGTTAGGGTTAGGGTTAGGGTTAGGGTTAGGGTTAGGGTTAGGGTTAGGGTTAGGGTTAGGGTTAGGGTTAGGGTTAGGGTTAGGGTTAGGGTTAGGGTTAGGGTTAGGGTTAGGGTTAGGGTTAGGGTTAGGGTTAGGGTTAGGGTTAGGGTTAGGGTTAGGGTTAGGGTTAGGGTTAGGGTTAGGGTTAGGGTTAGGGTTAGGGTTAGGGTTAGGGTTAGGGTTAGGGTTAGGGTTAGGGTTAGGGTTAGGGTTAGGGTTAGGGTTAGGGTTAGGGTTAGGGTTAGGGTTAGGGTTAGGGTTAGATTCCTGGATGATATGGGGACCTTGCTGGGTGATATCGGGACATTTGGGTGATATTGGGACCCACTGGGTGATTTGGGGACGTTTTTGGGTGATAATTGGACCTTACTGGGTGATATTGGGATTTTGGGTGATATGGGGACCCGAAAGTTTCCAAAGTTGAAAGTAAGGTGATTTTAAGGTTGTTTATCATCCATTTAACACATATTAATGATTGTTTTTGGATAAGGTTAAGAAAGTAGAATAGTTGAGGTTTATTTCCCCCTTGTCGTTGAAGCGTTAAAGCAAATTTTGAATTTTTTATGAATTTTTCTTTTTTGAGGTCGCAATATCACCCAAGCCTCTGGTTGATATGGGGACCTCAAGTTAAAGACCTCAGGTTAATGGCTTTTTTAAGGTGTTCTTGCTGAGAAAAAGAGCGTGCATGTTGGTATGGGCGCCTGTAATTGTAATTTGATTGTATTTTGCATTTCGTTTGCATTTCTCTTGGTACCTGAAAGTTTCTAAAGTTGAAAGTAAGGTGACTTTAAGGTTAGTTATCATCCCTTTAACACATATTAATGATTGTTTTTGGATAAGGTTAAGAAACTAGAATAGTTAAGGTTTATTTCCCCGTTCTTGTTGAAGCGATAAAGCAAATTTTGAATTTTTTATGAATTTTTCTATTTTGAGGTTTAAGTGATATTTGCACCTCAGGTTAAAGACCTCAGGTTAATGGCTTTCGTAAGGTATTTTTGCTGAGAAAAGTAGCGTGCATGTTGGTATGGGCGCCTGTAACTGTAATTTGATTGTATTATGCATTTCGTTTGCATTTCTGTTTAAGTTTTTGCTTTTTTTACCTTCTTAATAGGGCAATGTCTCATCGCGGCTGTGCTTTGGTACCAAAACATGTCGCTGTTTCACCTGTTCGTCTGAAGAAGACTAATATTACAAGGAAAGTGGTTTCCTGGTCCCCCTCTTGTCAATGCGATTGATAACAAGAGAATTATCCTTGGACTCTGACAACAACACCAAGTCTTTTATGGGGCACTCCCCAGGGATTGGGTACCCTAGCTCATGTTTTATTCCCAGATAAAAGTTACTTGGTTAGTCATCATTGCCTTTAAGGAGGGTATCATCGGGTAACCAACCCGACTCATTGTTGCCAGGATGCATCCAGTGCTAGCCAGCCACATGGGAACGCCTTTCTGCTGTCCTTAGTCTGGCCCTTCGCCTAAGAATTAAGTAGTCTTCGGGCTCACAAGCTTCACCACCACGTCAAGGTAACAGCATTTGGGTGAAGTGAAACACAACGGAAACTTTTTTTTTTCGTTTTTTCTTTTTAACTTTTTATATATATATATTTTTTAGCTTTTTTCATGAAAACTTAAAGAAAGGGCAACTTGCCCTTAATGACCTACCATGATTACTTTGTTAATTTTTTAAAGGTGTTCTTTACCTTTTCATAACAGGCCTCGAAGCCTTTCCTGTCGGCTATGTCTTTCAGAACTTCGTTAGATGCAAAAAGTGCCCTTATGACACTCTTTCCTGGCGTGAACTGGAAGGATGAAAAGCCCTTTCGTATTGCCTCCGCATCTTGTTCAGACCATTTTGTCCTATAACGCCGGATGCCTGTTGAGGTGGAAGGTTCAGATGGCGTTGTTATGCTGTGAAGCCATTCTTGTGTTCTGTGTTGTGGTGTATGTGACTGCAGGGCTGCAATGGTCTTAGGCGCTTGCTTGGCTTGAAGGTATTTAATTCTTTTATAGATCTTCTTCAAGCCGCCCTGCTTTGTAGTTAACTCCAACAGACACATACACTCATTGGCCATTATGCCAACTGTTGCTAGGGAGATCTTGGAGTTTGTGGAAATCTCCTCACTAAATACTAAATCGATCGCTTCGACTTGCTCCAGTGTCAGTATTAGTTTGTTATTGACCTCACTACTTCCTCCTTTTTTCCCCTCTTCCCCAACCTCGTCCTCGTCCATTTCTTCCATATCCGTCTCCCCATCTGCCCTCTCGTTCTCAACCTTCTCTCCATCCTCCTTCTTCGCCTTCGTCGTCACCTCCATCTCTTCGTCTTCCTCCGAAGGGTCTTCTATGCCTAATTGGCCGACAATCATTGAATGGCTCTGAACTGCAACGCGAGACCTTTCCCCGGTCATGTAATACCGCTCAGCGGTAGTTTCCCTATGACCCATGTGATTATGTATTTTGCGTTTAGCCACTGGCTCAGTATCATGTAGGGTCGAGGCTGCTAATTTCCTAATCTGTGTGCTGCTGACCTTACGGCCAACAGCCTTTTGCCAAAAGGCAGTAACCCTCTTTCCTATAGTACCACTTTCAAATGTGGTTCCGTCTTGTGTAACAAAAAGGGCCTCTTCCCCCTCTTTGGCAAAGTGAGGGCGGACGTACTTCACATAGGTTGAAATTTTCTTGTAAAGGCTTCTTTTCATTGCGAGAGGGGCAGGGCCTGCCTTGGCGGTTTTATGCCGGGCTACATACATGATGTAGCCCATGTTCTCTTCGACAGCCCTGGCAAAATCCCTTAACCTAGCATTCTCCAGAGGACCTGGACGTTGGGCATTTTCCAGGCCTAGTCGTACAATTAAATAGTCTCTGACCATTGTGAATTCATGGAGTGTAAGACGTCTTTGCGGACACACCTCTAGATAACTGACGGCGTCCATGGCCGGTTTTGTTTCGTGTATTTTTGCTGCCTCTTCTTTTTGTACCGCTGTGTTGGCGTCCTCTAGTATTTTCTCCCAACGCTCGGGCTGAAAACGTCTGTTTATTGAAGAGCTCCACCTTCTTATTCTAGTGATGACGTTAGGAATTTTATCTAGGGTTTCTTTTGCTACTTTTGGGAACCCTCGCACTCCCATCTCGGAGTGGTCCTGGACAAAGTATAGGAACTTGACAAGAGAAGTCAGATAGGCCCTGACAGTCCCTGATCTTACATTTTCCTTTTGAAGTTGTGGCTGTACCCACCTATTCATAATATCGAGGCCTCCGTTTTCAACAAAACAGTCCACCTTGTCTTCATGTTGGTTGATTGCTTCCTTCAGCCGTCGAACGTTTTGACAATAGTTAATGGACTGTCGTTCGCTATTCCCACCCCCATAAATACTATTCAAGTGCTCAAAAAACATTACGAGCATGCAGTCAAATGTACTCTTTGCCTTCCCTTTTCGGTAGAAATTCTTCCATGTCTCGATGTTCTCCTCGCTACTCCATTCCTCTGATTCCAACTCCTCACAAGTCCCTTCTGTCTCTTCACCTTCACTTTGACCTTCTTCCGATGCTTCTGCATCCTCTTCCTTTTCGTCTTTTCCTTCCGTCATCGACCCCTCACTTTCTCCCTCGCTTTCGTCTTTGTACTCTTTAGCTGCAGCTGAAGCTCGTTCGAACATGGACCTGGCTCCTTTTGGGCTTGGGGGTACAGCCCCATGGTTGTCTTCTCTATAATCACTTGAGTCTGTCTCCAATTCCTCTTGAAGCATAAGCAGAGGCAGGTTAGATTTTGCTTCACCCGACGGTTCCATATCTGAATCGCTATCGGTGTAAGTATTTTTTTCCTTACGCCCCCTAAAGACGCTGACATCCCAGCGTATTTCTTTCCTCTTCCCCTCGTAATTTCTGGCCATCTTCATCGCTTGTGCGTACTGGTCGGAATGTCTTGACATGTTATGTTTGCGCTGCAAGTGGGTCGAGAGATATTGTTGTATCGTTTCGCAGACCGGACATATTTGCTTCTTTCTTCCTTTGTAACTCTTGAAACCGTCTTGATATTTTTCCTTCCTTGGCGGTCCTCTCGTACTATCGACGTGTGTAGACATTTGTATGAGGGCTTCTAACCTGCATAAAGGAAGCTTTTCATTTTTTTTTATGTGGATGTTTAGAATATGGCGTCTGACTTTCTGCACCATCTTCCCACACACTGCACACTGGGTAGGTCTTCGTTTTTTTGCAGGAACGCCACTGGCATCCCTGCTGTGATGTGCTCGTGTCTTGTCTGTTGTTGGTGGAGGTGTACTGTCAAAGTTACTTTGCTCGTGTTGGGAGGGAGAGCTGCCGTCATCACCCGTTTCTGTTTCTACTTCTGCTTTTAAGATGTCCATTTCATCATTTACGTCGGATTGATCTATTTCTCCTAAATTTTTAACGTTAATATCGGAATGGTATTCCGCGTGGTGTATTCTTCGAAGGGAACCCATGTATTTCAACAAAAACATCATTAATGTGCGCCTATTTTTCGCTTGCGCCGCCTTAAAGGCCACTACTGCCGTCTTGTAGGACACGTGCAGTTCCATGGAACTCTTCTTTCCCATTTTTGCTTCCATCCAGAGCTCATGTTCACTACGTTCATCATCCCCTTGAGAGTCACTCATTTTGGAAATATATGTCCGAAGGATGTCAATGATATTTCCTAAATTGGAATTATAACACGTAGATATGAGGTAGTTGGTTTTCTGAACATTTACTATCACAGCCTCTATTCTGTGTAGCGTTAGGATACCCTTTTCAGGTGCCAAATTACTCCTAAGTTTGGGTTGTTTTTATTGAAAGACCTCCGAGATATAGCCGTATAAAGTTTTTCCATTGTTTTCTTTGAGCGGTGGAATGGGGACGAGCGAACTGTGTCCGGCATTTTGTAAGAAACTTTATCCGGTAATATCTCAGTGGGATTATCATGGTTTTCATTTGTATTTAGAGATGTTCCTTTTGCCACGGGGTACAACAATTGCATCGAAGTGGCTTAGTGCAGCTGCATTTGTCGCATAGTTATTTTAAAGTTAAATGTTTTGCATAAATCGTGTCTTAATTTCAGCGGTATAGGCGCAGTATCAGTATATATATAGTGCGAGTATATCTATATATATTGTGGGGATAGTTTCCAAAGAAACTGGTGCTGCGTCGGTGGGAAGTTAAAACACAAGAAAATGGGTAAATCAAACGAGTTGATTAAGTAAGTTATACCACCGTAAGGTAAAATGGAGGTGCTGACGTTTCGAGCGTTAGCCCTTCGTCAGAGCGAATGTCAATGATATAATAGATATAATATATCTATATATATATACTCGCACTATACTTATGTGATAGCCTAGGGGGTTTACCGGCCTTATGGAAGATGTGGGTTAGGGTTCTACATAATCTAATTACGGAGAAAGATAAAACGTGCACTCACGTGTTGACGCTCTTGACCAAAGGGGATGTCATGTAGTACACACTGAGATCTATTCCATGCTGAAAAAAGGTTTAAAAATTTCCCAAAAATGTACAATAGCCGGTATCGATCCGGAATAAGAGTCAACTGTGTTGCTATCAATTGTTCTCTGTCTCCCTGAAATTATGGTCTGATGTAAGACAACCTCCTCATGTAGTGATCATTTAAATATTTCAGTAGATAATACTTACAGTTCACTTAAAATTAGTGGCAAGCACCTACAATTGATGTGCGTTTTTTCGAAAGAATTTAATGAGTGGCATATCAACTACTACCAATTTTTATAGCTAAGGATGTTGTCTCTACAGTATGTAAAAACTGGCTCACGAGAGGAAGATAATAATTTTTTTTGGAATTTTTTGTTTACCCCTCTCCCTTGTTGGCCAAAAAAACGGAAAACGTACATGGGTGTGTTTAAAAGAAAATTTCTTCAACACAATGCACTCTTATCAATTGTGCATCTAAGACGCGCTAAACAGAGGATAGGACTATATCATATCTCGTTTCGGTAAAAAAACAATTAAATCCGTAGGTGTTTTAAGCTTCCAAACTTCATTATGCAAATTAGGTACTTTTGGGTGATATTGGAACATTTTTTGACTTTGAACTCTTATAACTCGGCCAGATTAAAAGGTTAGTAAATAAAATTACAGTGGCATATAGCTCAGTTAACGCACTTTAACATATTGTATTTGTAGATTTTGAACTTAAATTAAAGCGGTGTTATAGGTCCAAGTATCGCTTGGATGATATGGGTACCTTTTTTTTCGGACATGATTAAATATGCACGTGAAAATTACACAGAAAGTTTTGCTTTAAAAAATCCCAAACTTCTATAGAGTGTTTTTATACTTACTCTTAACGTGCGTGAATTTTTTCATAATGTTTGACCAAAAATTGAGAGCGTAATAAACTTTTGAAATTTGAAAAACCATCAAAATTAAGTGAAAGTGGCCTTTCTGGATTTCAGATACTGTACCAGACATGCAACTACAAGTGAAAATTTTGAAAACTTTCAAAAGCCCTTTTGTTTGTTTGAGAGGGCAACCTAAGGTAATATCATGGCTATGTCATACATAAAATTTACCTTTGCAGCAAAAAATCCCCGTATTTTTGCGTAAAATCTGTGAAATTAGCCTATTCTGGATGATATTCGGACCTTACAATTTTGTTCTTGTAATAAAATTCGCAAATCGATTTCAAACGGAAAATCGAACAAAAGCATAAGTATACGACGTCTGTAATTACTTGCATACAATACCCCATATAAAACAAAGCACTCTTACTATATTTTAAATGCTTTCAAAACTTGTGCGTAACCTGGTCCCATTTTTGGTGATCGTGGAACCCAATTAGGGTTAGGGTTAGGGTTAGGGTTAGGGTTAGGGTTAGGGTTAGGGTTAGGGTTAGGGTTAGGGTTAGGGTTAGGGTTAGGGTTAGGGTTAGGGTTAGGGTTAGGGTTAGGGTTAGGGTTAGGGTTAGGGTTAGGGTTAGGGTTAGGGTTAGGGTTAGGGTTAGGGTTAGGGTTAGGGTTAGGGTTAGGGTTAGGGTTAGGGTTAGGGTTAGGGTTAGGGTTAGGGTTAGGGTTAGGGTTAGGGTTAGGGTTAGGGTTAGGGTTAGGGTTAGGGTTAGGGTTAGGGTTAGGGTTAGGGTTAGGGTTAGGGTTAGGGTTAGGGTTAGGGTTAGGGTTAGGGTTAGGGTTAGGGTTAGGGTTAGGGTTAGGGTTAGGGTTAGGGTTAGGGTTAGGGTTAGGGTTAGGGTTAGGGTTAGGGTTAGGGTTAGGGTTAGGGTTAGGGTTAGGGTTAGGGTTAGGGTTAGGGTTAGGGTTAGGGTTAGGGTTAGGGTTAGGGTTAGGGTTAGGGTTAGGGTTAGGGTTAGGGTTAGGGTTAGGGTTAGGGTTAGGGTTAGGGTTAGGGTTAGGGTTAGGGTTAGGGTTAGGGTTAGGGTTAGGGTTAGGGTTAGGGTTAGGGTTAGGGTTAGGGTTAGGGTTAGGGTTAGGGTTAGGGTTAGGGTTAGGGTTAGGGTTAGCTTCCTGGGTGATAAATGGACTTTTCGGGGTTATAAATGGACCTTGGGTGATTTTTGGACTCGAAAATTTTCAAATGTGAAAGTAAGGTGATTTTAAGGTTGTTTATCATCCCCTTAACACATATTAATGATCGTTTTTGGATAAGGTTTAGAATCTAGAATTTTAAGCCACAAAGCAAATATTGAATTTTTTATGAATTTTTTTTTGAGATCCGAATATCACCAGATTTCTGGGTGATATTTGGACCTCAGGTTAAGTGAGGTTTTGGTACCGTTTGATTTGTTTGTTTGTATTATGCATTTCTTTTGCATCCCTCTTTAAGTTTTTCCTCTTTTTACCTTCTTAATAGGGCAATGTCTCCTCGCAGCAGTGCTTTGGTACCAAAACATGTTGTTCCACTTGTTCGTCTGAAGAAGGCTAATATTACAAGGAAAGTGGTTTCCTGGTTCCCTTCTTGTCGGTGCGATTGATGACAAGAGAATTATCCTTTGACTCTGACAACAACACCAAGTCTTTTATGGGGCACCCCCCTGGGATTGGCTACCCTAGCTCGTGTTTTATTCCCTGATAAAGGTTACTTGGTTAGTCATCATTGCCTTTAAGGAGGGTATCATCGGGTAACCAACCCGACTCATTGTTGCCAGGATGCATCCAGTGGTAGCCAGCCACATGGGAACGCCTTTCTGCTGTCCTTAGTCTGGCCCTTCGCCTTGGAATTAAGTACTCTTCGGGCTCACAAGCTTCACCACCACGTCAAGGTGACAGCATTTTATATATTTTTTTAGCTTTTTTCATGGAAACCTTAAGAAAGGGCAACTTGCCCGTAATGAGCTACAAGGATTACTTTGGTACTTTTCTAAACATGTTCTTTACCTTTTCATAACATGCTTCGAAGCCTTTCCTCTCGGCTATGTCTTTAAGTACCTTGTTTGATTCGAAACATCCCCTTATCACATTCTTTACTGGGGTAAACTGGAAGGAGGAAACCCCCTCTCTTATTGCCGCAGCATCTTCTTGGGACCATTTTGACCTGTAACGCCTGATGCCTGTTGAGGTGGAAGGCTGAGATTGGGGTGTAATGGTTTCAAGCCATTCTTCTGTTAGCTGTTCTGGTGTAGCTGACTGCAGGGCTGCAATGGTGTTAGGCGCTTGCTTTGCTTGAAGGTATTTTATTCTTTGGTAGATCTTCTTCAAGCCGCCCTGCTCTGTGGTTAACTCAGATAGACAGATAGACTCATTGGCCATTATGCCTACTGTTGGTAGGGTGATCTTGGAGTTAGTGCAAATCTCCTCACTAAAGATTAAATCTATAGCCTTGACTTGCTCCATTGTCAGTGTTCCTTTGTACGTGACCTCACTACTTCCTCCTTCCTTCCTTTCTTCCCCAACCTCGTCCTCGTCCATTTGTTCCATATCCTTCTCCCCGTCTGCCCTCTCGTCATCAGCTTTCTCTCCATCGTCCTTCTCCGCCTTTGTCGTCACATTCAACTCTTCGTCTTCCTCCATAGGGTCTTGTATGCCTAAGTTTCTGACAATCATCGAATGACTCTGAGCGGCAACGCGAGACCTGTCCCAGGTCATGTAATACAGTTGAGCGGTATTTTCCCTGTGACCCATGTGATGGTGTATCTTACGTTTCGCCACTGGCTCCGTATCGTGGAGGGTCGAGGCTGCTAACTTTCTAATCTGGGTACTTCTGACCTTTCGGCCAACAGTCTTTTGCCAAAAAGCAGTAACCCGCTTTCCTATTGTTCCTTTTTCAAAGGCGTTTCTCTCTTGTGTGACAAAAAGGGCCTCTTCCCCCTCTTTTGCAAAGTGAGGGCGGACATACTTAACACAAGTTTGGATCTTCTTGTGTAGACTTCTTTTCATGGCCAGAGGGGCAGGGCCTGCCTTTTCTGTTTTATGCCGGGCTACATACATGATGTAGCCCATATTCTCTTCCTCAGCCCTGGCAAAATCCCTCAAGCTGCTATCCTGAACTTTTCTTCAGACGCGAAAAACAAATCCCGCAAGAGAAAGCTTTTTGTTTATTTTCGATCAAGACCAGAAGTTGAAGCCAATTGCAATGAGCTTGAGGCAAGCTTTCAGTTTTGTAGCTCACAAATCTCACCTTGCGTAATTGTGGGCGAATACGTAAAACGCAAACAACGCTATTTGAGGTCAACGAAAGACACAAGCAGATGTGTGTTCTCTATTTTCCTTATTCCGTTGTTTTTATTGTCACTGTGCTATTTTTAGTCTTTGATTTTGTTTTTAGCGATTGCGTGCCTTCGCTCCGAGATGACAATTTTTAGTTCCCTGTTCTGCTAAAGACTATAACAACAAGAGGACTTCATTCTTGCCAAGACCTTCCCGTGATTGGCAGATAAAGAAATTGATTTTCAGCCTATCTGATGTCAAGATGTTACTCATCATCGGCAACAGACGAGCTCCTATTTAGAACGAACATCTACATTCTGAAAGAACGAACTCAGTGCAGCAAACGAACCACGGGTAGTCGAACCCAAGTTTGGGGGTATCGAATTTACGAAGCTGTCAAATTTTTAATGAAAGCAAGAAACATTTATTGTGTTCAGCGAGATCGATCTCCAAATAACGTTTTCCTCACATACGATTTTTTTCGTACTTTGCATGTGCATGTATCTTTATATAATGAAGTCATTTTATAAAGTTCCAGTGTTGCAATCGAACTTAAATGGCTTAGATTTTGGAAAAAGCGTTTGAATTTCGCGCTAATAGCGAATTGTCCAATGAAGAAGCTCATGTTAACTTAATTAACACGTTTCCTCATCCTGGCTACTAACGGCTCCTTGTGCCGCGGGCCTATTGTTTTCGCTATCGTGGCTACCCGGAGCGCTACTTAAGTAGTCTCTGACCACCGTGAATTCCTGCAACGTAAGGGGTAAGGGATCTTTCAGGACACACCTCTAGATATCTCACTGCATTCATTGCCGGTTTTGTTTCGTGGATTCTGGCTGCGTCTTCCTTTTGTACGGCTGTACTGGAGTCCTCCAGTATCTTTTTTTTGTTGATTGAGGAGCTCCACTGTATTATTCTCTTGATCACGTTAGGTATTTTCTGCAGGCTTTCTTTTGTTACTCTTGGGAACCCTTGCACTCCTATCTCGCCGTGGTCCTGGACAAACTCTAGGAACTTTACGAGAGAAGTTAGATAGGCCCTGACAGTCCCTGATCTCACATTTTCCTTGTCAAGTTGTGGCTGTACTCACGTTTCATGACATCTAGGCCGCCGTTTTGAACGAAACAGTCCATGCTATCTTCATCTTCGTTTATTGCTTGCTTAAGCCGTCTAACGTTTGGACAATAATTTATCGATTGTCTTTCGCTGTTCCCACCCCCATAAATGCTGTTTAGGTGCTCGAAAAACATTGTAAGCATGCCGTCAAACTTTGTATTTGCCTTGCCTTTTCGATAGTACTTCCATGTGTCCATCTCCTCGTCACTACTCCATTCCTCTGATTCGAACTCCTCAAAACTCCCTTCTGTCTCGTGCATCCTCTGGTTCATCTTCAGTTTTACCTTCTTCCGATGCTTCTGCATCCTCTTCCTTTTCTTCTTTTCCTCGCATCATTGACCCCTCACTTTCTCCCTCGCTTTCGTCTTTGTATTCTTTACCGTGGCGACGTTGAGACATAGCTGAAGCTCCTTGGAACATGGATCCAGCTCTTTTTGGGCTTGGGGGTACAGCAGCATGGTGGTTTTCACTATAGTCACTCGAGTCTGTGCCAAGTTCCTCTTCAAGGAGAAGCAGAGGCAGGTTAGACTTTCCTTCCCCCGACGGTTCCATGTCTGAATCACTATCTTTGCAAGTCTTCTTTTCCTTGAGCCCCCTAAACACACTAACATCCCAGCGTATTTCTTTTCTCTTCCCCTCGTATTTTCTCGCTATTTTCATTGCTTGTGCGTACTGGTTGGAATCTCTTGAGAGCTTATGCGTACACTGCAAGTGGGTTGGGAGATATTGCTGGACCTTATCGCATACCGGGCATATTTCCTTCTTTCTTCCTTTATATGTCCTGTAACCATCTTCATCTTTTTCCTTCCTTGCGGCTCCTCTTGTGTTATCCATGTGTCTCGACATTTGTACTAGGACTTCTAACCTGCAGAGTGGAAGCTTCTCATTTTTCTTTATGTGGATATTAAGAATATGCCGCCTCACTTTTTTTACCGTCGTCCCACACACTGCACACTTGTTCGCTCTACATTCATTTGCGGGAACAGCACTGGTATCCCTGCTGTGATGTGCTTGAGGTGTACTGTTAGAGTCAGTTTGTTCGTGTTCGGAGGGAGAGGTACCGTCATTACCCGTTTCTTTGTCTACTTTCCCTTCCAAGATCTCAATTTGATCATTCACATCTGACTGTTCTATTTCTCCTAAATTCCTTACTTTAATATCTGAATGGTATTCAGCCACGTGTATTCTCCTCAGGGAACCCATGTATCTCAATAAAAACATCATCAGGGTGCGCCTATTTTTGGCTTGCGCAGTCTTAAAGGCCACTACTGCGGTCTTATAGGATACGTGTAGTTCCATTGAACTCTTATTCCCCATTTTTGCGTCTATCCACAGCTCCTGTGGTTGCTGGGTTTGTTGACTGCGTTCATCATCCCCTTTAGATTCATGATCTTTTTCACTCATTTTGTAATATATGTACGATGTATCTCAATGACATTTCCTAAATTGGAATTATAACACGTAGATATGAGGTAGTTGGTTTTCTGAACATTTACTATCACAGCCTCTATTCTGTGCAGCGTTAGAATACCCTTTTCAGGCGCCAAATTACTCTTAAGTTTGCGTTGTGTGTATTAAAAGGCCTCTGAGATATAGCTGTATAAAGTTTTTCCATTGTTTTCTTGGCGCGGTGGAATAGGGACGAGCGAACTTTTTCCCCCATTTTGTAAAAAACTTTATCCGGTAATATCTCAGTGGGATTATCATGGTTTTCATTTGTATTTAGAGATGTTCCTTTTGCCACGGGGTACAACAATTGCATCGAAGTGGCTTAGTGCAGCTGCACTTGTAGCATAGTTATTTTAATTTATTTTATTTATATTTATTTTATTTATTTATTTTATTTATTATTTTTATTAATATTTATTTTAAAGTTAAATTTTTTGCATAAATTGCGTCTTAATTTCCGCGGTATAGGCGCAGTATCAGTGTAGTATCAGTATATATATAGTGCGAGTATATCTATACTCGCACTATCATACTCCCAGCATTCCTAGGCGATCTAACTTGAGCTTGGAAAGTCGCAAGCAATTTGACACGTATTCCATAACTGTCCTCTTCTTGAAAAAAGCTCCCTTAACTTTTTGCAGCTGTTTCTAGGGAAGAGGTTATATTTGGCAAAGATGAAATCACTTCTAGCGATGCTTGGACACCTTATGTGATAGCCTAGGGGGTTTACTGGCCTTATGGAAGACGTGGGATGGTGCTACATAGTCTAAATTACGGAGCAAGATAAGACGTGTACTCACCTGTTGACGCTCTTGACAAGAAGGTATGTCATGTAGAGATATATATACGCCGACTCTAACGCAAAAATTTGTTTCAAAAATTATAAAAATGGTTAATAAAGTATCTAGCGCAATCCTCCTCCTCCTCCTCATCGAGATTTTAAAAAAATAGTTTAAAGAGATGATAAATACCAACAAAATGGAAAAGAAAGTCATTGCTAAAGAGAAGGGTAATATCCCCAACCAGCCGCAAAGACCCATCCCAGCCCCAAGAACTAATATACCCATCCCAGCCCCTAGAAAAAATATTCCCAACCAGCCGCAAAGACCGGTACCTGAGATTGATAAAACAACAACTAATAAGTATAAGTGTATTCATGGAAAGGTTAAATATGTCTGTAAGGATTGTGGAGGATCTCAAATATGCCCTCATAATCGAAGGAAAACTGTATGTAGAGAATGCAAAGGTGGTAGTCTTTGTGAGCATAAACGGGCGAGGTATCTATGTAAAGACTGCAACGGGAAAGGATTATGTATTCATGGAAGACAAAGATGGTTTTGTAAGTATTGTGGAGGGTCTCAAATATGCGAACACAAAAGACAGAAGGCGCAATGTAAAGACTGCAACGGGAAAGGAATATGTATTCATGGAAGAAATAAGGCTTACTGTAAGGATTGTGGAGGGTCTCAAATATGCGAACACAAAAGACAGAAGTCGAGATGTAAAGACTGCAACGGGAAAGGAATATGTATTCATGGAAGAAATAAGGCTTACTGTAAAGAGTGTGGAGGATCTCAAATATGTATTCATGGAAGAAATAAGGCTTACTGTAAAGAGTGTGGAGGATCTCAAATATGTATTCATGGAAGAAATAAGGCTTACTGTAAAGAGTGTGGAGGATCTCAAATATGTATTCATGGAAGAAATAAGGCTTACTGTAAAGAGTGTGGAGGATCTCAAATATGTATTCATGGAAGAAATAAGGCTTACTGTAAAGAGTGTGGAGGATCTCAAATATGCGAACACAACAGACAGAAGGCGAGATGTAAAGAGTGTCGCGCAACACAAGAGAAACAACAAAAACACTAGGTTATATAACGCAAGTCAATGTTACATAACAAACATTCCTGAGCGACGTTAGAAACCAGCCTTTTAAAAGTAAACTTCAAATCTACTTTTCAACTTGCTTGTTGCTATGTCGCTCAGGTATGTAATCTATTGTTCTACACGTGATCGATATTGTATATACTACCGAAATAGATACCATGCTAATCCACCAACTACAACTATAAATGCTAATAGATTTTTTTCGTGTTGCGTGTCATGCTGCGTTGAGTCTGTTTCTATAATAGGTTTTGGTTTTGGTTGTGAGGATTTTAGTTTTGGTTTCGTCTCAGTTCTATGCAGTAACTTTATCTTTGAAGATCCCATGTTATGTTTTATTCCAACCTGTTTTGCTTCAGTGTTTAGGGAACTATTCACTCCAAAACGCATATCATTAGTCGCTTTCATTAACTTGTTATTAAAACCAGTCACGCTCTCAGTGTTGATTATCATATTACTAGGCATTAGCCATACACCGGGAGCAACAGCTAAATCAAGCCGTAATTTCGCTTCTTGTACAGCTAATTGATACCTTTGGATCGAACTCGAAAAGTCATTTTCAATCACACTACTCTCAAACAGGGCTAAGAATTCTTGTTGAGTCTCGATCGCTCCACCACCACTACCGGAAATCGAGTTTCTAGTGTTGACTTGCGCCCCCAATATGCAGTAAACAAAGGCTTCAAGAGATCGATTCAATCTACCAAGTCCAGCTTTAGTGAGTCCATAGCCACTTGTTGGGATAAACCAAGCATATTTGTAATCGGCAAAGTCATCATTACGGATGAATGAGATGAGATCACCCTTTTCCTTCTTACCTCCGTCATCAGCGAATTTACCACCTTCACCAGGCCATTGATCAGCTTCATCATCGTAATTCCTTACCATATGGACATTTTGATATCCACCACCCTCTCCATGATATCCAGCACCATAATCGATGAATATATCTCCCAAACCTCCGTTTCGACCACCTTTCCATCTAAAGTCAGAGTTGTTTGAGATTCCAAATTCAGAACACAATCGTTGATATGCGACTTTGCTGTAAGGGTTGTTGTTTATTACAAAAGGTTTCTCATCAGGCAGGGGAAGACTCAATTCATACAGTATTCGTCTTATAGTGAAGTAGACATGAAACTTAATGAAGCTACTAACGAATTTGGGGTAATTGAGACTTTCGAAAGGACTTATTCCACATCCAGAGGTTGCACACCACACTGCAAAGTTCAGTTGTTGAGGCCAATAATTCATATCGGGTGCGTTCAACCATTTTCGACTCTGTTTACCAAACTTGAAAGTCACAACTTGGGATGTAAATATGTTACGCATCTTAGCGGTGAATTTCTTCGTATTGGACACGTATATATCCAGTGAGGTCAGCATGTTTGTGATATTATTTGTAAAGTCATCAAAATCAATGGCAGGTATTGGGTAAGAGCGTTTGGTCATAGTTAAACTCTTGGGGAATGAACTCAATGCATCATCATCCAATCCTAAATCTTTCCATAACAGTCTTTTCAAACGGGGTGATAGGTCTTCAGTCCATGTTTTGCCAGTGGGGTCATCATAAGACATGATTGTTGTCCCATTAACTTTCCACCTAATGTAACCACCATATTGATCGGCCACAAATACGAATTGGTCGCGATCAGCCTTTGGATACCTATTTCTGAAATCATTGAGTAACATTTTATTATTTATGTTTAGAATAAGATGTTTTTAAATCAACACCGTTCTTTTCTAAGACCAACCTCATAATTCCATCCTACAGGCGTTCGCTCAAATGAAATTTTCAACGTTCGGGACCGGTTAACTCCTTTAAAGTTTCCGCACGAACCTCTGTCCTTATCTGAGACATATTTAAGTTTTTTTCTGTATCTTTCCGACCTTTTTGACGGATTTCGAGTTTTAGTTTTTCAAACTTGTCCACTTCTGCTAAAATTAGCGAAAATTCTTGGTCGGAG
The DNA here is from genome assembly GCA_949710005.1 of Ricordea florida. Lineage (NCBI taxonomy): Eukaryota > Metazoa > Cnidaria > Anthozoa > Corallimorpharia > Ricordeidae > Ricordea > Ricordea florida. Next base: position 14,804,822 of record OX453272.1, read on the forward strand.
ATGATATTATTTTGTAGTGCCTTTGAAACCAAGTCGTGAATGGTGTTTACTTTTGCTTTTGCCAGAGAAACTGTCTGTTCGTGTTTACTAACTTTATGTGAAAGTCGTTTAGAAGCCGCACCGAATCCGACTGAAATACCACCACAAAGACCGCCCACCGCTCCCAACGGGATACCAACAACAGCACCAAAACCAGTAAGAGAGGTTCCCAGTCCACTTGCAGATAGGATAACTGAAACCACCCCGCTACCAACACTGATTTTAGTAAATATCCCCCTCGCTCTATTGTATTTTTTCCTAACATCCTCGTAATGTCTAATTTCCTTCTGAAGATTATGTACTACTTCACACGATTTTTGAAGTCTGAAATTATTTGGGTCCCCGTTCAGAGGCACTTGTGGATAAATTCTATTGTAGTCTTCCATTTTTTACAATCAACATGAAATCTTTAAATAAATTCGAAAAGGTTCGTTATTTAATTCAACCTTTTTTCCCTTTTCATCTAAAAGCCATAAAGTAAAGTAGTTGACTGGATTTTTGGTTTGTGGAACTCTTAAACAAGGATGATTTTGAGCTGGAATAACAGCTAGTAGTTGTGAGGGTTTAAGTTCTTCATTTTCACCGTTGGGGATACAACAATTGGAATATGAAGACTTTGACTCTATAAGATCACACATTAAGTAAAAGGGACTTCTATGCGACGCTTTAGGCGTGAAACTAAATTGCAATTGTATCTCTTTTACTTGGGTTAAGGGTGGATCCAGATAAATTCTTGTTTCAGGAGTTAGCATATTGATAGATAGAAACGTTGTATCATTCATTATTTTTTACTTAGCGTCTCTTCTTTTTAAATTGTTCCACAAAATATAGAACCACAGCTACTATCAGCAGCCAAGCGTTCTTACCTAAAAATCCAATAACCTCACCGGCAGTCTTGAACAGAAAGCTCACGATAGCTCCAACCATTCCAGGCAATATTTCACCAAGTTTCTTACCAATCGTTTTCAAACCGTTACCAACACCTTTACCCAATTTGGTTAGACCTTTAGAAAGATTAGAGACAATCACACCAATGACCACACCAACGGCACTCATCACAGCAACGACTGTAAAACCGTACTTTTTGAAGATGGCCTTTATACGTTCTCGTAATGGCAGCCGTTCTATTATGGACTCGTTTCGTCTCTCGAGATCGGCTATTTGATCTTCGTTTGAGATTATCTGCTTTCTAGCCATCTCTTCCAATTCATTGACCTTGGAGAGTAACCGATCCCTACTTTGTTCCACCCTTCTTAAATTGGACAGGCCCTTCTTATTTTTGTCGAGTTCATCTTTGTATCGATTTAATTCACCGAGAAGTTTCTCAGCCTCTGTTTTAGCTTGTATCTTCTGTTTAACAGCTGCATCTAAATAGCTTTCACTTTCCGCGATTCTGGTTTGTTGTCGTTCAATTATACCTCTCAACTCTTTCTCAATTGAAACATATCTATCTATTTCTATTTGATTTGTTTCCGTGGTTGCTCCTGTCATAATTAGTGCATTACGTAAATCCTTAATCTCTTCATTTGATTCATCCAACTGTGACTTAAGCTTATCATTTCTTACAAGCATGTTTTCATAACTAATACCCAGAGATTGTTTGATATTTTTTGGTAAATTATCATAATTGATTACCCCATCTTTATCAATCAATGTATGTTCTACGGCATTACTCTGAGTACTCAATTTAACCTTCAAATTCCCATCCTTATCCCATTCTGCTGTAAATGTGGATTCTGAAGGTTTAAAATCGGGAAATCTACGTTTGATAAATTGCAGCGCTTCTCTCCTTTCATCATATTTCTCACTAAGTGTCAGTGTTCTACTATTCTCACTTTTATCACTAAGTAGCGGTGTTCTCTCATCTGTGTCGTTATTAGATGATATGGAAGTCATTTCTATCAATTCTTTACCATCATCATCATAATCGTCTGGATCATCTGGTTCAAAGTCTGGTATTTCTGGGTCTTCTTCCATAATTTTTTACTTATCAGTAAGAAATCTTTAAACTGATCACACACTTACCTAAAAGAATTTACTAACCATATAACCTAATGCCAGCATACCACCACCCACATATGCCATCTCCCCCATCTTTTGGTTGCTACTAGGTCTATAATAATCAGAGAATTTTGGTTCATGTGTCTGACTATACAATTTCAAAGCTTCATCGGTATTCGAAATATTTTGTGAAGCCTGGTGTTTAGCATCCCGCTGTTGAGAGTACCAATCAATGAGTTTCTGTCTCTTTTCCTGGTATGTAGCATAATTTTTTTGATATTTTTCTATTGCCTTGTCGTGTCGTATTCGCTCTGCGTCTGTGTTATCACCTGAGAGATATTTTGCAAGATACGAACCACCAACGAACGTAGTCGCATTCAATATAGCTCCACCAATCATCATTGCTATTGTCGCCATTTATTAGTCAATATGTAAAATCTTTAAGTCGGCAAAATTTTTTGATCTTCTAAATAAGTTTTGAGGTACATACTACCAGACAGGACAGCGACCCATTTAGCATAGTTTGTAATACTTGAGGAGGGATCGTTGATGAATGATTCTTTCATAGCCTTTTTAGCGACGTATCCAACTCCAGCGGCTAATCCAATAATGACGGCTGAATCGGTAACCGTTTTCACAAGTTTGTTTTCAGTTGACATGATTTTTTATTGTGGATAGAGAAAATCTTTAAACTGGTTTTCCTCAGAGCATTCCTATTTTCGGAGTTGGTTGGGTAGTGGTCTGTGGAGGTTGTGGTATTTGTGGTGGTCTTTGTGGTGGTTCTTTAGTCGGAACGTTTCTGCTTTTGTAGTACCTCATGAACATGTCAACTGCGGTAAACCCTATTCCAACAATAGATAACACAGTAGTAAAAGATAGCTTGCTCTCTGCATTTATAGTTTCTTCCTGGTTAGTCTCTGCTTCACGTTTCATTTCCCTGGCTAACGCTTCTTTGGCTCTTTTGTTATATTCTGCTAGTTTCTTACCGGCAGCAACCTTGTTAGGATCTTTCTCTTTAACAGATTTCTTATTTTTAGGAGTAGGGGGATCTATTGTAATTTGTTCAACATCAACTTCATCAGACATGATTATTTATTTCCCATAGTAAAGAATCTTTAAATCAGTTGTTCTCAGTAGTCTGCTCATTAGTCTTCTCAGTTTTGTTGATTCTAATGTGCTTAGCAACCTGGAATAGTCCACTAGCAAGTGCTACCAATCTTCCACCTTTTAATACCAAGAGACCTACAAAGTTTGTCAGTTCACGCTTAACCAACTCATCGTTCTGTAAGTCTTTGCTAAGCTCTTCGGTGTCATCTACAGGAACCAAGTAAGAAATGACATGAGATGCTGCTTGAAGAGCTGACTCTACTAATCCACTACTAACTTGCTTACCTAATACTGCCTGATAGCGATTATAATATTTTTCAACATCTTTTGCTGTGAGTTTCTTGATATCACCAAGACTCATATCAACACCTAAATATTCCTTTGTATTCCCAAGAGATGCTAGAATAGCTAGTGATTCTTGTTTGATTTCAACATCATCATCTTTAGGTTCTTTAACATCATCATCTTTATGTTCTTCCATATAATCTTCAACGCTTGTCATCTTTTAATTTTGTAATAATACATAGATTCTTTTAAATCACCGCGGGAATCTCTAAATAACATTGGAATGGATAACGTAAACACAAACAGAGTCTCGAATATTTTTCAGTTTTCAGCATTTCTACAAACTTTTTACGAGTTTCAGCTTCTAAATCACCTCCATAATCTTCGAAAAGCATCTTCATCCCCTTTTGTGATGGATTATGGAATGTAACCACACAAGCTACATTTTCACGGAATGGTTTTGCTATGGATGTTAATTGCTGCGTCAATACCCATACTGATAATCCATGATGTCTTCCAGAGAATGCTAGATCTATAAACTTGTTCGAGCGTTTCTTTAGATCATTCGATACAGCACAGTCGTCTAAAATTATTAGTGTATTAGTACCAGAGAACAAAGTTTGGCAATCAGTTAATAACTCGTTAATCTCATCGCTGTTACTAGCATCTGGCGATAATACCAAGAAACGTTTATCACCGTGAGCAAATTTATGATAAGTCTTATTTTTAGCATAAGTCGGACATATGAAAACAATGTATTCAAAAACATTTCGGAACGGTCCTCGAAGCTGCTCCGTGATGTACTTTGTCTTTCCACAATTTGTTGGACCGGTTATAATACAATGGAAAGGAACTTTTTCTCTCAATTCTTCCATGGTTATTTTAACTAATACATTATCGATCTTAAGTTTGAATTCATTACCTCCATCATCGCATCGGCTACCACAAACATATAGCAGGTTATATTACCCGATCCTCCAACTTTTCTTTTCATTTCTAGTTTTACACCATCTCGTGTGTTGTTCAAGACCAGTCCTCCTCCATGAATACTATTGTCTGGGTTAGTCCTCAAGTCAATCCACAGAGCAAACTTATCGCCATAAAAATCCTTCTGCTCAACACCCTCTCTACCAAAACGTTTCTTTACCGAATCCCAGAAGTCTGTCGGTACCATTCCCTTGGAGTAGAGGCGGTTTGGCATTCCATCAACGTTAATGTTGATTGAGGTGATATTTGGATTGACAAACTTTTCAAAATTTCTCGTTCCTCCAGTGTGGCCCTCTGTGAACAAGCACAATATCCCTGTCATTGACCTCCTCGGTAGATTAATGTGCTCGTTTATAACACTGTCATTAGGTTTGGAGATGGTGAACGTTTTGTGTAGAATGACATTCTCGTAAAAGAATCCTTTACCAACCTGATAAGCCGATGACGCCTCACGAGCTAAGTATTCGCTTGATATGCAAGAATATTCCAACTCAAGGTTTGTGATTGCATAAGTTGGATACTTGGTCGTGTCAGAATAAATAACAATATCGTTAACTGGAGCCAGTGTAATTTCAAAGGTCAGTGGATGAGGTAACGCCTTTGGATAGAAAGCTCCATGCTCGTTGAGAATAGGATGGTTTAGTGGGATACGGTACTTGGTGTTGTATACTGCTGCAAGAGCTACTTCCTTAGCATCTGATGTTACCTTATCACCCGCATTTGTCCTAAGCTTCCTCATGTTTACAGAAGAAATACCTTGTTTTAATCCATCATCACGATCTTCAGCTGTTAAGTATAAGTCATGGTAGGTTTGAAAGAGATCGAATCTTTGAGTATCCTGTAATGTTTCCCCACCAAAAAGAACCTTAAGTCTGGATACAAGGTTACTTCCTACGTTATTCACGAGGGTGTTGTTAGCATGACCGGCAACAGTCAAGTCAAATAGTAGAGATACACTACCCGGAACGATAACCACATTTTCAGCAAGTTTTGGAATATTTATATATAAGGTTTCTCCAGGACTAGCTGAGGAGGGATTGAGTGTAATTCTATTCAGTGACGATTCAGCTTTCAATCCGAAGGGCTCTCGTGGAATCCTGTTTGGGTTAATTTCTTCAGATATAGATTGCGACATGTTTATTTTAAAGATAGACAGATTATTCTTTAAATGAGTAACGAAAACATGCTATCAAAAACATACTATTCCACTTATGGATATTGGAAAGGGTATTCTGCTATTCCAAAATTAGCTGAGAAAGCAAAAGTTAGTGAAGCTAAGGCTAAAAGATGGCTTGAGAAACAGGCGCTGTGGCAAATCTATCTACCTGCTCCAAAATATATCCCTAGACCTCATTGGAATGTGGAAAAACCGAATCATATTCACCAAGCAGATCTATTATTTTTACCACATGACAGAGTGGGAAGAAAGACATATCGATATGCTCTGGTTGTGATTGATATTGCCTCGAGATACAAAGATGCAGAACCACTAACCTCAAAAGAATCAAATGAGATTTCAAAAGCCTTCAGTAAGATTTACTCTCGAAAGTTAAAATATCCTAAAACATTAATTGTTGATCCTGGTAAAGAATTCATGGGAGATGTAACAAAACTTATGGAAAAACATAATGTAACCATACAACGGTCTGAAGCTGGAAACCATAGAGCTCAAGCATTTGTTGAAAGAGCAAATAGAACATTATCAGAAAAACTATTTAGTCATCAATATGCTCAAGAAATGATTAGTGATGATCGATCTAGAGTATGGGTGAAACGATTACCAGCTATTTTGAAAACTCTGAATAGTGTACCAACGAGAATAACTGGTAAAGAGCCAGAGAAAGCTATAAGACTGAAAGAGGTTGATATTGATCCTCCAAAGTATAAGCGAGTTGTTGGACATGATGAGGTGAGACTGCCACCTGGTGTTAAAGTTCGGTATCTATTAGCTCCTGGAGAAGATGAAGGTGGAGAACGAAGGCGTGCTACGGATCCTATCTGGAGTTTGAAAGTCTTTGATCTGTCACGTAGTGTGGTGTCACCTAATCAGCCAGTGTTGCATTATTTACTAGATGGACCGAGGCGCAGTTTTGTTAGGGAAGAGCTTCAGTTTGTACCAGAAGATACTGAGCTGCCGCCTAATTTTGTGTTGGAACGATAATGTCCGTAGGCGTAAGTATGTATACCATCTTCACAAATGTTTCTCTTGTCATCAAATGGTGATAAGGCTATCTTGTCAACCGTTTCAGTGTAAACATCATGCTTATGGCTTCTGATTACATTCATCTGTCTCATCTGTGGCTGTTTATTGAATAGACAATCTTTGTAGTTATCGAAACTGATGGTTTTCTTGACGACTGCCTTCTTCATTCCCTTACATTTCTTTTCTTCTGTACCTTCATCCATCCTGTAGGAGTAGAGCTTGGCCCGTAGACCTACAAATTCTGTTATCTGTTTACCACCAGCCTCATCTTTAAACATCCCGATGATTTTCTTGTTCACACCTGTCTCGATACCTGATGGATGATCTTTGGGATAATTACTAGTATCAAACATATATTTTACATCTTTGCTGATATCTTTGTAGAAATCATCTGTTTCTATCTCATAGGAAAGACTGTCCGTATCTGATAATATTGATAAAATTGATAATATAAAATATATTTTAAAAAACTGCATATCTTGCATGCACACATCAAGGTTGACTTGAAATGTTGTTGAATAACCAATGGTCTTTCCTTTCTCACATTTTCTAAACTGCTGTTTTTTCTTACCACAGGAAGAAGTGAGCCAACATGGAATTGACTGGGAAGGACCTTTCAACACCGAGGGTGACAACTTGGTTGAAGTTCCTGATACTGCTTGCCCATTGAATGACATGCAGTTGCAGGTGTTTCTTGATCAGTTGATGATGGAAATCATGGAATATCCACTTCTGATGTGTAAAAATGGGGGTCCTGGCACATTTTCCATTACGATTCCATTACGATTTTAAAAATACGTGCGATACTGGCACATTTTCCATTATGGTTTTAAAATACGCGCGGTGCTAGCACATTTTTCATTATGATTGGGCTGCGAAGCAGATAACAAGTTTCCGCCAAGTTTCTGCAAAGTTTTGGCCGAGTTCTGGCCGACAGGCGGAGCGAGCGGGGCGAGCGGAGGGCGAATCCCTCCCTGAGGCAAAGTTTCTGCAAAGTTTTGGCGAGGCCCCCACCAAGCCTCAACCAAGCTGATACAAAATATATGAAATTTGCTGGGCTGGGTCCTGGCACATTTTGTGAAACTGATACTAGACCTATGCGAAACCAATAAAATTTGATGACGAGGATCTGGCACATTTCGAAAAAATGATTTTTTAAAAGAAATAAAATACCTATTTAAAAAGAAGAATCATTACACAAAATGGAACAAGAATTACGAAGATTGAATGTACCGCAACTAAAATCTTTGGTTAGATGGTATAATATTCGCGGACGATCTGGGTTTAATAAAGCAGAACTTATTAATGCACTGGTTAATATACCCGAAATAACTAATAATATTCAAGAAATAGTTGATAATATTGCAGGAATTGTTGAGGGCCTACGTAATACGCCAATGAGACCAAGAAATCAACCAAATTTACCTCTTCCAATTCCGAATACTGAACCACCGCCAATTAGGATAAGAAGACAACCAAATTTGGCACCTTTGAATATTCCTCATCCAAATAATGAAATATTTATGCCAAGAACACCACCAGGATCGCCTGATATAATTAGACCGGTAACTCCTCCCGGCCCGCCCCCACCAAACCAACCTAGAATAAATATTAATAAATCTAAACCAAAAAGACCCTCACCTCCCAAACCAAAACGACCACCACCCCCAATTCCGACAAAATCTAAAAAACAAGACCCGATTAAAAATACAAAACAAACCCCTTTTTTAGGAAATGTATTAAACAAGTTTTGGGATTTTGTAAAACCACACATTCCAGAAAAAGTAAAAAATAAAGTAGAAGAAGTAGCTAAAAATTTTATTGAAAGATATAAAAGAGCAAATAAAATCAAACCGCCAAAAAATCAAACAAAATCAAAAAGAGATTATGAGAAGGAGGGAGTAAGAAGGCTAAAAAGAAAAAGAAATGAGAATGTGGAAGATTTTACGCCAAGGGAATATGAATCGGCTATTAATGGTAATTATATAAGCTATAGGATTGAAGGAAATGAAAGGAATGATGAAAAGACATTCTTACATAAAATAAAACCAAAAGTTATGGATTTACTTAGAAAGAGAGTTGAATCAAAAAAATCATTGAAGACTAAATTTATATTTTCATGCAGATTCAAAAAGAAATTATTTGAAGAATTAGAAATATATAAATACTGTGATGCGAACTTTCCTTCTGAAAAATCAGAAATTGTTCTCGAGGCAACAGATTTATCGGAATTATTTGATGGATTAACAGATCAACAACTTGTATTATTTGAAAATTTTATAAATAATGAATCTGGTTGGGAATTAGAACGCGTACTATTTTTTGACATTTTCATAGATCGTTTTGTTCCACTTTTAGGCGGATCTTATATTCCGCTACCAAAAGAATTGTTAAACAGGAATGCTATTATTAACCCCAAGAATTATGATAATGAATGTTTCAAGTGGTGTGTATCACGAGCAGTTTATCCAACCGATAAAAATCCGCAAAGAATAACTAAAGAATTGATAGAACAATCAAAGAATTTTAATTGGAATGGAATTAATTTCCCGAGTACAATTCAAGATATTGTTAATTTTGAAAACCAAAATGATTATGATATTGCTATATATGGATATGATGAGAAAATAGGGGTATATCCTATAAAAAGAAGTGGTAAACGAGGATTTAAATTGATTAGATTACTTTTATTAACAGAAGAAAAAGAAGATGAAGAACCAAAGAAACACTTCGTTTTAATAAAGAATGTTAGCGCACTTATATGCAGGCAAGCCACTAAACGTAAATGTAAGTTGTACTTTTGTGATAATTGTTTTAGTCATTTTCACTTAAAAAGATCATTAGAAAAGCATGAAGGATATTGTTATTTGTACAATGAAGTAAGGATTGATATGCTAAAAAATAAAGATGGAAGCCCATGTTTTCTTTCTTTTAAAAATTTTGTGAAAAAAATGAGAATACCTTTTGTAGCGTACGCCGACTTTGAGAGTATTTTGGAAAAAATAAAACAAACAGACAAGCTAGATAAAAATAAAAGTTACACTAATAAATATCAGTTTCACAAACCAGTTTCATTCGGCTGCTATATTAAGAGTTTTAATGAAAAAATATGTAAATCCAGATTTTATAGATATACTGCTGAATCGTCGGAAGATGATGTGGCGCAGAAATTTGTGGAATATATTGAAGAAGAATTTAGGAAAATTTACAAGGATTGCATAAGTTATAATAAAAAAAGATTCAAAAAATTTAATGACAAAATGATGACGGAAGATGACAAAATAAATTATGAAAATGCTACAAAATGTCATATTTGCGAGGAAGAATTGGAAAAAGATAAGGTAATAGATCATTGCCATCTTACAGGAAAGTATAGAGGCGCGGCGCATAAAGATTGCAATTTAAATTATAAGATTCCAAAATTCTTCCCAGTCATAATTCACAATCTTTCGGGGTATGATTCCCATCTATTTATTAATAATCTTGCAAAAACAGAAGGAAAAATAAAACTCATACCTAATAATGAGGAAAAGTATATTTCTTTCTCAAAAGAGATTGTGGTTGATACCTTCAAAGATAAAAAAAGTGGTGAGATGAAAGATGTTATCAGGGATATCAGGTTCATAGATTCATTAAAATTTATGCCATCCAGTCTTGATAATTTGTCTGCCAATCTTACTAAATGTGGAAAGTGTGGTGTTTGTAAAGGTGAAATAAAAGGGAGGTGTCTTAATCCGACAGATAAAAACCTACATGAAATTACAAAGTATTTTGAGGGCGAAGAATTAAAGTTATTATTGAGAAAGGGGGTCTTCCCATATGATTATCTTGATAATTTTGTGAAATTAAATGAAACCAAACTTCCGCCAAAGGAAGCGTTTTACTCAAAACTTAACGGAAAAGATATTTCAGATGAAGATTATGAACATGCTAAAAATGTATGGAAAACTTTTAATATGAAAACAATGCGAGATTACCTTAATCTATATCTCAAGTCTGATGTGTTATTATTAGCTGATGTTTTTGAAAACTTTAGAGATGTTTGCCAAAATGCCTATAAATTAGATCCTGCTTGGTATTATACAGCACCAGGTCTGTCTTGGGATGCAATGTTGAAAAAAACTAAGGTTCAATTAGAGATGATAAATGACATCGATATGCTAATTATGATTGAGAAAGGTGTTAGAGGGGGTATATCTCAGATATCAAACAGATATGCTAAAGCGAATAACAAATACATGAAAGAATATGATCCTAAAATGGTAGCAAATTATATACAATATCTCGATGCAAATAATTTATATGGCGGGGCAATGAGTGAACCACTCCCCACCCATGGTTTAAAATGGATGAGTGAAAATGAGCAAACAAATTGGAGAAATATTCCATGTATATTAGAGGTTGATTTAAAATACCCACAAAATCTTCATGATTTACATAGTGACTACCCACTTGCCCCGGAAAGAATTAAGGTTAATAGGGTTGAGAAATTAATACCAAACCTAAACAATAAGAAAAATTATGTTGTTCATCATGAAACACTAAAAAAATATGAAAGTCTAGGATTAGAGGTAACAAAGATTCATAGAGGAATTAAATTTGAAGAGTCAAGATGGTTAAAATCTTACATAGATTTGAATACCCAATTCAGGGCCAAAGCAAAGAATGATTTTGAAAAAGATTTCTTCAAACTAATGAACAACTCCGTATTTGGTAAAACAATGGAAAATCTTAGAAAAAGGGTTGATATAAGATTGGTTACTAATGAGAAAGAAGCAAGAAAATTAATATCAAAAGCTAACTATAATCGCCGTACTATTTTTTCTGAAAATCTTATGGCCATTCATATGAATAAAACGCATATAAAATACAACAAACCTATTTACTTAGGAATGTGTATTTTAGATATAAGCAAGTCAATGATGTATGACTTTCATTATAATTATATTAAACCGAAATATGGTGAAAAAGCCAAATTACTTATGACTGATACGGATAGTCTTGTATATGATATAGAAACTGAGGATTTCTATAAGGATATTGCCCCAGATGTGTTGGAAAAGTTTGACACTTCCAATTTTCCTGATAACCATCGATCTGGTATTAAGACTGATAAAAACAAAAAAGCAATTGGCAAGTTTAAAGATGAGGCGGATGGCAGAATAATAACCGAATTTGTTGGTCTACGATCTAAGCTATACGCCTTCAGGATGGATGATGGTGAAGAGGTAAAAAAGGATAAAGGAATTAAAAAATCCGTTGTAAAAAATAGTATAAGATTTGATGATTACAAGGAATGTTTAGAAAATAAAGTAAAGCAGATGAGGGAGATGCAAGTAATAAGAAGTTACAAACATTTTGTTTATACTGAAACCGTTAATAAAGTTGCACTATCTGCTGACGATGATAAGAGAATCATTTGTAAAGATGGAAAACATACTCTCCCATATGGTCATTATCGGGCGGAGCCCAAAACAGAATTGGGTGGCAACTCTGTATCATAAGGAATAACTTGTAATTCTTCCCTTACAAATCCTCGCCGCGGTCCATCAATTAAATAATATAAAACCGGTTGATTAGGCGTTATCATACTTTTAGAAATATTATAAACTTTGATACTCCAAATAGGATCTGTTGCCCTTCTTCGTTCTCCTCCTTCAAGTTCGCCGGGAAATAATAAATATCTAACTTTAACCTCTGGAGGCAATCTAACCTCATCAAGCCCAACAATTCGCTGGTAATTTTTAGGTTCAATATCAACCTCTTTCATTTTTATGGCCTCATTAGGCTCTTTACCGGTTATTCTCGTTTTTGTATTATTCAAAGTTTTTAGAATAGCTGGCAATCTTTTCACCCATACTCTTGATCGATCATCACTGATAATTTCTTGCGCATATTGATGACTAAATAATCTTTCTCCTAATATTCTGTTTGCGTTTTCCACAAATGCTTGAGCTCTATGATTACCAGCTTCACTTCTTTGTATCCTCACATTATGGTAATTCATGAGTTTACTAACTTCTCCCATAAATTCTTTCCCAGGATCAACCATTAAAGTTTTTGGGTATTTTAATCTTCTAGAATATATTTTCTTAAAAGCTTCTGATATCTCTCGACTTTCTTTTGAGGTTAATGGCTCAGCATCTTTATATCTCGAGGCGATATCAACCAAAACTAACGCATATTTATATGTTTTTCTTCCAACTCTATCGTGCGGTAAAAATAATAAATCCGCTTGGTGAATCTGATTGGGTTTATCTAAAGTCCAGTGCGGTCTAGGTATATATTTAGGCGAAGGCAGATAGATTTGCCATATTGCCTGTTTCTCTAACCACCGTTTTGCCTCATTTTCACTTACTTTCGCCTTCTCAGCTAATTTAGGAATCGCGGAATATCCTTTCCAATACCCCTCAGCCGAATAATATATTTTTGACATCATTTAAAAATAAACAATTATCTTATAAATTAAAATGGTAGCTGAGGAAGAAAAAATAAAATTTAGCGAAAACCAAATTAATCTCATGAAAAAAATTATTAGGAAAAAAATTCTATATATGGAAGATGGTGATAAAATTTTTAATATTATGGTTTTAATTCCCGAGGCTAGAGAAGGTTTATTAAAACATATTAGCGAGTTAGAAAAGGTTTAAAGGTTAACCAAAGTATCTTATAAATTACAATGACGTCTGAAAAAATTAATCCAAACAGAATTCCAAAAGAACCCTTTGGTTTGAAAGCAGAATCAACCTTGAATAGAATTACTCTAAATCCATCCACAGCCAGCCCCGGAGAAACATTATACATAAATATTCCAAAACTCGCCGAGAATTTGGTGATTGTGCCCGGAAGCGTATCTCTTCTATTTGATTTAGATGTCGAGGGTCATGCTAATAATACGGTCGTTAATAATGTGGGTCGTAATCTTGTAACCAGACTGAAAGTTCTTTTTGGGGGAGAAACATTGCAAGATACCCAAAGATATGATCTATTTCAAACATATCATGATTTATTCTTAACCGAAGAAGAGCGCGAAGATAAATTAAAACAAGGTATTTCTTCGCTAAATATTAGAAAACTTAGAACAAAAGCCGGCGATGCAAAAACACAAGATGCAAAAGAAGTTGCCCTGGCTAATGTTCACGGTTCCAAGTATAGAATACCAATAAATCACCCTATTTTAAACGATCATGGTGTTTTTTATCCGAAAGCGTTGGAAAATCATCTAATATTTGAGCTTACTCTTGCGCCAATCAATAATATTCTTATTTTTTCTGACACAACAAAAGCTCCATCTTATTCAATCAAAAACTTAGAGTTAGAATATTCCTCGATTTCAAGCGAATACTTGGCGCGCGAGGCTCAAGCAGCTTATCAAGTTGGTAAAGGATTCTTTTATGAAAATATTACCTTGCACAAAACTTTTACATTTTCAATTGGCGGCGATGGTGTTATTAATCAGCATATTAATTTACCGAGAAGATCAATGACAGGAATATTGTTTTTGTTTTTATTGCCTCAAGCCGCGGGATCAAGGGATTCAGAAAATTTTTATAATCCTGGTATATCTTCAGTTGAAATTGATGTCGATGGCGTACCAAATAGAATATACTCTAGGGGCATGATTCCGTCTGATCTTTGGGAATCCGTGAAAAAAAGATTCCGACCAACGAGGGAACAAATTTCATTGAAAGAAAAAGAATTTTACGCGGATAAGTTTGCTCTTTGGGTTGATACTAGAACTCATCCAGATAATCGCATTCATGGCGGAGGACTTGCTCTAAATAATACGCATGATGGCGTAAAAATAGAAATTAAAAGGAAACAAAGCGGATCCGGAACCGTAACTTGTCATATGTTTGTCGTAGCCGATGCAATGCTGGAGATTATGAATTCAAGTTTGAGATCAATTAAGTACTGAGAATCTAAAAACATAATGTTATGATACAAAAATCATGGAAGATTTACGAGATAAAATACCATTCCATTGTATTATAACAGGACCCACAAATTGCGGTAAAACAAAGTACTTAATTGAACAGCTCCGAGGCCCTTTCCGGAAAGTTTTTGAATATATTGTGTTAATTTGTCCGACTTATTCTAAAAATAAAACTTATCATAATTTTGCCCTAGGGGATAAACATTTCTATAAATTATCTCCAGATGCTAGTAACGTTGAGGAGATTAATGAATTGTTAAATGATTGCCAAACTTTATTCTCCGGAACAAATACTTTAATAATTTTAGATGATTGCGCGGTATCCACCGATCTGAAGAAAAGATCCAATAAATTTATAGATTTAGCATTCTCCGGAAGGCATCATGGTTTATCGGTTTGGGTTTTAACCCAGCAATTAACTTCAATAGCAAAACCATTCCGTGAAAATGTAGCCTGCGTTGTTACTTTCCATAATCCTTCGCAGAAAGGTATGAAAATGTTTTTCGAAGATTACGGAGGCGATTTGGATTATGAATTGGGTAAAAAGTTTGTAAAACTCCTGAAAACCGAAAAATATTCTAGGCTGTGTTTATCTTTGCGATATCCATTTAATTGCTATTTAGAGATACCCGAGGTGATTTAAAAAAGATGTCTAATATTGAAGATTACATTGACCAAACAGAAAAAACTGACCGACCGGAGGGAAAAAGTGAGGATCTTGAAGTTAAACAAGAATCACTAGCCATTCTCGCAGTGCTTGGAACAACAAAGGAATATTTAGGGGCTGATATGAGTCTGGGTGATGTAAAAAAATTATCGGAAAAAGATGTAGAAAAATATTTTAATCGGTATCAAGCGGTAATGGGTAAGAAAATTAACGGAGGATTGGTAGATTCATCCCTTCAATTAGTTTCCAAAATTATTTCTTATTTAGTTCCTGTGGATGATATAGAATCTCTTTGCAATGATCTGAAAAATGACGATTTGGTTAATCGCGAACTATCAAACATTGTTGGGTTCTTGGCATTGAAATCAGGAAGACTGGCAGCACTTGCTAGCGGTATATTCCAGGTTGCTAAACACATAAAATTCAACAAAAATCAACAATTTTCAAGAGAAGAACCAGTTAATGATAGCACAACTGAGTATAATACTAAGCAATCTACTGAAGGGGTTGATACAGTATATTAAACAGATCTAAAAACTTATTTATAGCATCTAAATAACAATGTCCGAACAAAATGAACAAAGAGGAGGAGATGCGGGGCAAATTACAGCCGATCCCAAACCTGAAAATAAAGATACTAAAAAGAGGGAGAAAGATCCTAAAAAGGTTGCGGCTGGGAAGAAATTAGCTGAATATAATAAAAAAGCAAAAGAAGCATTAGATAGGGAGATGAAACGAAATGAAAATACAGAAAGAGAGTATAATCAAGAAAAGTCAAACAATGAAGCGAAATCGTGGCTTCCAGAGTTATCTTTTACCACTGTTTTATCAGTTATTGGATTAGGGTTTACAGCATTTGATCTTTTTATGAGATATAAGGAAAAAGCTAGGGTTGAATATTCTAATAGGATACCTGATTTATCACAAGTTCCCCAATTACCACAACCATTTTCTGTAGCCCCAAAATCTTTAGGAATGGAATAATTTTAAAGTCATTTAAAAGTTTCTCAATGATACAGTAAAAAATTATGTCAACCGAAAACAAACTTGTGAAAACTGTAACTGATTCTGCGGTGCTTATTGGATTGGGGGCCGGAGTTGGATATGTAGCTAAAAAAGTAATGAAAGAATCATTTTTGAGCGACCCATCCTCAAGTATTACAAATTATGCAAAGTGGGTAGCTGTATTATCCGGAAGCATGTATCTTAAAACATATTTAGAGGATCAAAAGATTTTACCAAAATAAAATGGCAGCAATAGCGATGATGATTGGTGGGGCTATATTAAATGCAACTGCATTTGTCGGCGGAAATTATCTTGCAAAATATTTATCTGGACGCAATGAGGATACAGAAAAAATACGACACGACAAAGCAATGGAAAAATATCAAAGAGATTACGCAGAATATCAGGAAAAAAGACAAAAAATGCTTGATTGGAAACTGAAAAGAAAAGATGAAAAATATCAAGCATCAAAAAATATTTCGGCTACAAATCAGGCTTTTGAATTGTACGGACAAATGACTGAACCCAAATTCTCTGATTATTACAAACCAAGCGATGATCAAAAAACAGGAGAAATGGCATATGTCGGGGCAGGAATGTTAGGTTTAGGTTACGCGGTCAGTAAATTTTTATAGTTATTTTGCTTTGCTTTGCTTGTTTAAAGATTTCATACTGATGAGTAAAAAATGGCGGAAGAAGATTTGGATCCAACTGCTTTAAATGACGCAAATAATGAAAATCAAGATGATGAAACACTTGAAATGGGCACGATTACATCCACAAACCAGCCGGAATATCCTGATTGGGATTATTACCAACCGGGGCTGGCTGAACGGGATCAACCCGCGGATAATTTTAGAGATGAGGAATATGATAGAAGGGGAGAAGCAGGGCAATATCTAAAACGTATTTTTCCAGACTTCGATCCGATGGCTGCGTCATTTAATGCTAAATTTGAAGAAGATGGAAGTATAACCGTGAGATTAAGTGATAGGAAAAATGCAAAGAATCATATCATACTTGATAAAGATAAAAATCTTAGGGTTGAAGATTTACCAAAAGAAATGAGAAAAGAACTGGGCGCTGATTATGAAACAATGATGGAAAAATATAATAATACCGCTTCAGAATTAAAACAATCCGATGAAAAAATTAAGGAATTAGATAATGCATTGCAAGGATTGAAAGCAACAGCAGAAGTATATCCTCTGGAGATTGAACGATATGTGGAAAGAGAAAAAGAACTTAGAGAATTCATTGAGAGACAACAGGTACAAAAAGCAGAGACTAAAAGCCTTTTCGATCAAACCGCTAAACAGAATATAGAATTAAAAATACAAGCAAAAAAACTTTTGGAAGAGGTAAAATTATACAAAGAAGAAATAGACAAATATAAGAAGGGTAAATCAAATGAATCAAAATTAAAACAAAGCAATGAACGATTAAAATCCGAGGTTGATAAATTAAATGAGAGAATTAGAAATAAAGCAATTTCAAACGCAGAACAATTATCAGAAATTGAGGGTCGAAAAGATGAAATACTTAAAAATTTACCGCTTAGGGAGAGATTAAAGTATATATTCAAAAAGTATGGTTTTACAGTTTTTGCTGTTCTAAGTGCGGTAGGCGTCATCATTGGGGTTATAGTTTCTAATCTTTCAAGGGGTTTATCTGCTTTGGGAAGGGGTGTTAGTAATGGTTTGAAAACCCTTGGTAAAAAACTGGGGGAAATATTACCGGGGATGGTTGGCGCAATAGTTAGCTTTCTTTTCAAAACGGCGGGTGAAGTTATTGGATTTTTAGGAAAGAATGCTTGGCTTTTGATAATGGCTGTGGTTCTATATTTTGTGGACCGACTAAAAGGAGGAACAAGTATAAAAAAGAAGAGTAAGTAACAAATTTCAGCGTAGCTGGGTGGCAAAGCCGATCTAAAGATATCGTGGTGATCAGTAAAATACAATATGGATGACTACAATAAAATTTATCCTCAATTACCGACTGGCCTTAATACAGATCCTAGTTCCTCCCTTCAGTCGGTTAATTTCAGACTGCAAAAATCAAGCGAGGTATTACAAAATCTGGAGAAAGAAATTAAACATTACGAGGAAGTAAGGAAAAAATATAATAGGGCGAGAGGAATATGTACAAAAATTAGTATTTCTAGTGGTTTGATTTCAGTTATTCTATCAGCAAGCGGTCTCGGAACTTCTCTCACCGGTTTTGGGGCCATTGTCGGTGTGCCTTTGGGTGTTGTAGGCGGTGTTTTTGGTGGTTTGTCGATTGGATTTGGTTATGCGGCAAAAAGACTTTCTGGTAAAGTTAGTAAACACGAACAAACCGCCGCAATTGCAAAATCAAAATTAAACACCATTAACGATTTGGTTTCAAAAGCTCTGAAAGATAATGTTATATCCGATCAAGAATTTTCCATAATTTTGGCAGAGTTGGAAAAGTTTCAAAAACTAAAACTAGAAGTTCGACAAAAATTTAGAAAAGATACAGAAAAAAACTTGGACATGCCAGCGTTAAGGAGGGAAGTCCGCGAAGCTCTATTAAAAGAACTTACCGGAGGTCATTAAAAATTTCATATGAGAAAACTGATGTCGGTTGTAATTGTTTTGCGGGCACATCTTATTCTTAAAAGATCTAAAGATCACATTATTTGTAACACAAAGAATAAGATGTTATTGGATGATTTCAGAAATCGTTACCCAAACGCGAATCTCAATAAATTTACATTTGTGAATGACCCGTTTGGTGGGTATATTGAATGGAAAGTTAATGGGACAACAATTATGTCCGATGATGATCCTTCTGGAAAAACTTGGACTGCAAATCTTTCTAATGATTTGAAAACATTATTATGGGAAGATTTGGGGTTAGAAATTAAAGTTAAGGTAAGTTCATTTCCAAAAAGTTTAAAATTTACAAAACAAACATATCCAATACCCGGAGTTAAATTTGATGAATTTGCTAATGATGTAACAAAAATGTTAACTAATTTAGATATATATGTTTCAGAAAAAGATCATTTCACTGCGGCGATGACAAATGTATTTAAAAATCAGACAGTAGAACTTACTAGTGGAAAAGAAGCTAGAGCTTGGTTGAGTAAACCAAATATTAACCACTGGCCACAGCAATTAAACATGGCGGTTTGGTGCGCAACATCTGGCTGCGGAGTAAGTTTAATTGAAATTTTAAATTACCCAAGAGTTATTAGAAGTTTTTTTGTATTTCACGTATACTTTACAATAAGAAGAATATTACAGGAATTAAATGTGCCATTACCCGGCGAACAAACTTTTTCTTCAAAAAATAATCCGTACGACAAAAATGTTTATAATAGATTGTGCGCAGAATTTGGGTTAAGCAATAATCAAGATTTTAAAGGATGGAATAAACCTTTAGCTGATTTTAGATTTAAGGGCGGTGCAAACCATGGGGCTGGAGATGTATTCATTGATTATGGAAAAGGATACATCCCTCCTGGGGGTGGTAGTTCACAAGCAGTAGGAGGAGGAAATCAAAACGTAAGAATTATTCATCCTAATGATCCTGATGTAAATATTTGGCCCAGTGAAATAAATAAATTTGCCGATTATGGCGGTAAAAAATTTGGTGGGACTTTAATATCTATGCTTCGAAATGATCATTTTGTAGATTTTCAATATGCGTGGTTTATACCAGAATCTGGATACGGATTAACAAAAGCCGGATTGGGAAGAATAAATAGATCAGTTGAGGCTTTTGTTTATTGCATATTGGGTGCTCAAGTTAATACCAGAAATTCTATTATTGGCGCCGGCGGTGGAGCAATAGAAACACAAAATGAATTCAAAGACTTATTTGAAAGTTCTGTTAAAGTAAATGATATTTCTAAATCCGTTCAAAATTACCAACAATCTGTGCAGGAAACTAAATTACGGCTTGATTTGGCTGTTGCTCCTGGAGTTTGGTTGATGCCAAGTAATATGATTATAAATACAGAGAGCACGGTTGGATATAATAATAATCTGAAAATAGCAACAGAAGATATGAAATTTGGGGTAAATAATTCAATAAATGCGGAAACAAAAACTGTTGGAATACCTCACAGTTTAGGAACATCAAAGGTTTTATTAAATACCAATCCGCAGCCAAAGAAACCTAAATTAAGCAATGGCGATAAATCAGACAAAACAGATGATATAGAAACATCTTCTCATCAAAATAATCTTATTGTTTTAATGTTTGCTGGGGGATTATTATCTTGGTTTTTATTTCGTTAGTGTTTTGATTATGATCAATTTAAAGATGAGTTTAATGTAATCAAAACAAAAATGTTCAGTATTACAATGTGCGATTCAGAAACTAGAATTTATTTAGATCCGCCGCTGAAAAATCTTCGGGAGATACAGCTCCTAGATTGTAATATACAAACCAAAAGATTGATTAATTTCAAGGATCAAGAAAAAATAACTGACAATAATCAGTTCCCAATAATAATAATACAACCTGGTACATATTCGTTGCGTGATATTCAATCGATCCTTCTTAATGATACTAATAGGGAAAAGATAACAATCATTGAGACTGATACTGTTGACTATCTTTATTCCAATAAGAACTTCAAAATAAAACTTACGAGAGGGTTAGCGTTTGGTTTAGGGGTGCCTGAAGTTATAAATCCTGGTAAATTATACCCCATAAATATTCAGATTAGGGGGCCATTGAGACTTATGTGTAGTTTAGTGGATAATAAGTCGTCATATATGAATAACACCAAATATGGAGAACCTGTGAAACTCACACCATCAAACCTACTTGCAAACATCCCCTCAAAGGATTATCCGGCAATTCCGATTCGAAAATATGAGAGTCTCATAAACCACTTCGATTTAACTATCTTAGACAATGATTGGAAAAAACTTGATTTGCGGGGATTGCCAATAACTTTTAGTTTAAGATTTAGATAAATTTTTTGTTATGTAACCAGTAATTGGGTTATATAACATAATTATTTCTCTCCCCATCTTTCTTTCAAATCTCTTAATTCTTGAAAATCTAAATATCTGCTTGGCCGCCAGACTGCAGCAACTATTTCATCATGCAGACTTTTGTAAAATTTCTTTTTATGACTTATTTTATAAGAATTCATCTTTATGGAAAAATTAACTGAATGAATAGGATATCTTTTAAAATCATAAAAATCTCCTATTATTTCATATATAAAATAGAAATGGCCAATCCTAGCTGCCCTCTCCTTTATATCATATAAAAGATCACACTCGGAATATTTTTTAATAATATCATAATCAGTATCAATATAATAAAAATTAAAAAGAATATTATACATTTCATCATAATCAATAAATGCAAGATTTTTTGATAAATTTTTTAACAAATCTTCTTTTATTTCCTCTATAAAATCGCAAAAACTCAGTTCTTTTTCATTAAAATACTTAATATCAATGTCTTCCATCTTTTATTTTTATTTTATATTTTATCTTTTTAAATATCAATTTTGTTATGAAACCAAAATAGGGGTTTTATAACATAATTTTCAACATTCTTTGCAATGATACTTTTGTCTATCATGTTCACATATTTGTGATCCGCCGCATTCTTTACAAAAACTTTTTTGCTTGTTGTGAAAACATATTTGTGAACCATCACATAATACGCAGTAAGACTTTCTTTTCCTATGAACGCATATTTGTGATCCACCGCATTCTTTACATTGATACTTTATTTTCCTATGAACGCATATTTGTGATCCTCTGCATTCTTTACAAAAATATTTTTTAATTCCATGTACACAAGGATAATTATACATTTCAATAGCTTTTGTAATTAACTCATCAATATCCGAATCTGTAAATTTTTCCAACTCATTAACTAGATTATATTTAAACATTCTAGACCTTCCTTCAATTTTCAACTCTCTTGCAATAAATTTTAGTTGCGGTACATTCAATCTTCGTAATTCTTGTTCCATTTTGTGTAATGATTCTTCTTTTTAAATAGGTATTTTATTTCTTTTAAAAAATCATTTTTTCGAAATGTGCCAGATCCTCGTCATCAAATTTTATTGGTTTCGCATAGGTCTAGTATCAGTTTCACAAAATGTGCCAGGACCCAGCCCAGCAAATTTCATATATTTTGTATCAGCTTGGTTGAGGCTTGGTGGGGGCCTCGCCAAAACTTTGCAGAAACTTTGCCTCAGGGAGGGATTCGCCCTCCGCTCGCCCCGCTCGCTCCGCCTGTCGGCCAGAACTCGGCCAAAACTTTGCAGAAACTTGGCGGAAACTTGTTATCTGCTTCGCAGCCCAATCATAATGAAAAATGTGCTAGCACCGCGCGTATTTTAAAACCATAATGGAAAATGTGCCAGTATCGCACGTATTTTTAAAATCGTAATGGAATCGTAATGGAAAATGTGCCAGGACCCCCATTTTTACACATCAACTTCTAATCAAACACTTTCAACAGTAACATCCTTAATACAATACCTGACATAGATAAAAGATGGTAAATAACAAACTAACCCCAAAGGATTGTTTTACATTATGGGTAGCACACACTACAACACAGAATAATATGTAAAGTCTGGTTCTCATTAGCTACGCAAACTGATAAACACATCCACATGCACAAGTGAAGATTGTAATTTAAGGATAACTAAATATTTGTTCTGTCCAAATATAAAGGGGATAACTAACTCTAGAAGACTAATTTAAATGCATATGTCCTTAAGCTTGTGCTTGTTTGCATTACTTGTGAGAACCCTCCTTGCCCTCCAGATTTTTCTGAGATTGCACAAATAATGGTTGGAATTGGTCTGGATATTTCTTCATTTCTTCTCCGAAGCCTAAAGTAGCCAACCGTTCTCTAAGCTGGTCCAGTACAACTTTTGGCTTCCCAAAAGCATCATGGACTATAATGCTTCTTATAACTTCTAGTTTGTTGTCATTCTAAAAGCAAAAAAAAGATAATCAATTCATGCATCAGTCGAGCAGAGAAGGTTTTACATGATGACAACCCATTAATAACTGACAAGAAATTACCTATTCTAGGTATTCATGTAAAAGCCAGCACCTCCCCCTAATTTACATATTGAAACCCTGGAAGACAGTCAGACTGAGGCTCTTAACAACTTTGCCAAACAGATATGGGCTTTGCTTTGTTGATTTGGTCATTGATTTTCTTACTGTCAAGGATGTAGTCAGTCCACATTCTGATAGAATGTCAATGGTTTCCTCCTTGTCAACCACTGATACATCAAATGCTTCAGCAACCTATTTTATATGAAACAGTTATTAATCACGAGTAATCTGAAAATGCATGCACTTTATAGTATTTTTGTTTACAGCATTTGTGTAAATTTATGCAGTGAGAGAGCAAAGCTAGAGAGCAAGTACCATAATGGCAAAACCAACAACATTGTCTTAGAAATTTTCTTTTACAGATCTCTAAATTTTATGCAAAGCAACCTTTGGCCAGCAAACAGGCAACTTCCTCTTCAAGGATTATATGAGTCGAAAAAGCCTATTAATTGTGCATCACTAATCCAGCCCTTTGATTGGTTGAGTTACTACCTATTGGTGATAGACCTCTACTAGCTAAAAGCACTTTTTAGAACCAAAAATATAATATTTCTCGAAAACTTCAATGTTTTTTTTTGTCATTTATCAGACCAATTACTAGATTTTTTACCAAAACAATAAGACCTCTTACCATTGTGGGCTACATGAGTAAATAGCCCATTAAGGACCTCATGGGCTGTTGGGTCCTAAGCCATGGGATGAGAGGTCTAATTATTAGTTTCTGCTGAATTCAACACTAGGTAAAATTCATTCATCCTGGTACCAGAGGTGACAAAATGCATGTAGCACCTGCTGACAGCCATACTTACAGTACCAGTACTAAATAAAAAAGGAAATACTGTATGCTACTATTGCACTTACCTTTTGAATGTAAGACTGAATCCTTAAGGAGCAATCTTGAATAGTCCTTCTCTCCATGGCGCCATCACTATCTCAAGTGGCAAGACAGTAATATATTGAAGGTGAGAATATGGGCAATCCTGGTCCTCCCTGCAAGACACTATGCACAATAATTGTTCCACAAAGCTTAAGTATTTCTGATGCTACCATTTGGGAATTATAGACTGGAAATTTATATGTATCTCCTTGAAAAAATTCATCAGAAATCATGCCCAGCAGTTGCGTAAAAAACTGTCTGGTGACTCCACCAGTATCTGCAGCAGGTTGGTTTCTGTAGATAACCCTTAACTTCTTCTTTGGATCAAAATCGGGGTCTTTATAATATGCCATTCCATCATTTAGTATGTCATCCTCATCCACTTTCAATTTTTCTTTTTCATTGCTTAAGTTCTTCTTGAGCTTTACCTGTAAAGATGATAATGATTTTGAATCTTTCTGATCAAAGACTCCTTGCTCAAGATCGCTATCATCATCATTCACATCAATTACAGAAGTGCTGCTTGACAATGACAAAGCTGCTCTTTCAGCTGATCCATACACTAATAAGGCAATGACTAATGAACTTCTACTTGCATTAGGGAACATTTGGCAGAGGAGGTCCAGCTTTTCATCATCCACACTGGAAGGGCCAGGAGTGGCAATGCTTTCTCTTTCCCTATGATAAAAAGGATTTGTAATAAGACGAAAGCTACATTATATTAAGCTTATGTTACAAAAAAGGAGAAATTAAGATCAAAATATGTTCCCAGAAAAAAATTTCTGATTGTGTGGGTTGAAATGATCTATTGGACTGAAATGCTAGTATATGTTAATGATCTTTGAATAAAAATCAAAATAAATTATATCTGTATTCAGACTTGTAGTTTGTAATAGAAAATGTTTTTCCTTTGGTATCCTGGTATCATAAAGACCAGAGTCTTATCAGGAATTTCAGTGATGCCAGGACAGTACACAAGGTCTTTCACGCGTTATTAATTCTAGACTGCCGCCAATTAGACAGCATGAAATGAGCCAGGCAAGATTTACATTACTTATGGCATGCAATCATTGGATTATTGAAATCCAACTAGTGTAGGCTTTCAGGAATAATTACTGTACAGTAGATGTTATAAAACTAAAACATAAATGAAAAATTACTTCCATGTTTACAACAAGACAATGAGAGCATTTGATGTACTTTATAAAAGATGCACTACAAAGTTTTTGTCAAAAAATATTCTGGTAATATAAAGCTGATTCATTAATTTTCAACAAAATTTGTCTGCCCCCCCCCCCTTCCCTCTCCCACTAAGCTAGCCAAATAATTTTTCATTTGACCGGCTATTCATGCTCATTTTTTTTCTTCAGATAACCCCTCCTCTATATTTCATACAATCTTTCATTTGCCTTTATAGCATGGTTCCCTCTTAGACCGCCATTTTTTTGGATGACCTGCCTTAAAACCACTAGCCCTCTTCTGGTAAAAAAGAAAAGCCCTTACCTTTTCACATAGCTATCCAAGGTCTCTGGAGCTTCTCTCTAAACAAAAAACGGATTTATTGTTTAGCTTCAGGAAATTGATATCCAACCCTGGAGGGATATTGTTTGGAGGATAGTTAGGGTCATGTGAAACATTTGTGCACAAGGCCTATAATAATAATTGATAATTAATGTTAATTGCTGATAATAATCAATAAATAGAAACCTTTTACAATAATTACAAATGCTAAAACTATTAGAATGAAATACCTTTAGTGACTTTCCTTGTTTTTGCTCCCGGTGCTGCTTACATTCGTGCATATGTATTTCTTCTTGGCATAGAAGGCATTTAATCATGGGACCAATCTAAGAAAATAAACAATATATTAGTATTTTTTGTATTCTAGGTAGTTACCCTATTGCAAAAGACCTGAAAAACAAAACCTAGAATGTCACAATTCTATACCCTCAAATGGTATAAAATTAATGTAATTATCATTGCACCCTGATCTTTTTTAATTACCTCAACTGATTGTTTTCGTGAGTCATGCTTCATTTCAAGATCCATCTGCAAGGGCCGTATTTAAACAAACGCCGGACCAGCAAGGGCTTTAAGGTTTGCAGGTGTAAATGGGGGTAGCACTTGGCAAAACCCCTTGTCTTCCCCACCTCCTTGAAAAAGTAACAGCTCGTAACCTCCTACTGATGAAAGAGCAGGGTACCTTTCACATCGATATTCATGGACACTGCTTGCTTCTATGTTACAACAAATAGAAGAAGGGCCCAAACCACAGTTGGCCAGGGTTGCTTTCTCCACAATTGATGACGGTGGCTGTTCATCATCTTTACAGCTTAAGCAAAAGAACTTGATTGTACATGGCTTTATTTTTCCCCTTTTAGTTTCTGTTAGATGGGACAAATTTTCTTGGCGTATAATTGAAAATTCTTTGATGTTCAGTTAGAGCAGAGTGTAAAGGAGGGTTGTGTCCTGAAGGGCCACTACCAGTGCTGCTAGTGTTGGCATTAGCTGAGCCATTGTTTGAGGAAATGGTGGTGGTGTTGGAAGGGCCTACAAAGAAAATCAATAGTAGATTTTGTGAAATGAGAATCAAATTTTAAAACATTGATCCTTACAACATCTTTGTGGTTTAAAAATTGTGGATTTTTATTATTGACGTGTGTATCAGGTCTAGTGTTCAAGTTCGAGTTCGTTTTCCAGCACCCGGTAGTATGCCGACTTTTGTGGTAAACTATTATAAAAGGTTCGGGAAATCTAATAAAGTAACACCAACCTTGATTGGCCATGGAAAGTAGCTGTTCCGCTACGCGTCGAAGAGTATTTCCTGTATTCGTATTGTCCATCTTTAAGCACTTCGAAAGAGAACGCACAAGGTTTGCGACAAACCACGTGACAGAAGCTGAACGATTTCATCTAATTGCGAATTGTTATCCATATTCACGAGAGTCCTGCACATAAAGTCAATTCTAAGAAGCATACCATCTATTTCATACGAACCAAATGGACTTTTTAAGGTTGCAATCATCTCTTGAACAATTTCGTACATTCTTCTGAAATCCGCCATTTTGGACAAACCACGTGACAGTATGAGCCTTCTGTGTATGTATTCAGCGGTTTCTCCCATGCGAGTCGAATGTTCAAACTAGCATAAAATGATCAAACTTGAATGTCGCAAGGAAGAGCTTGGATATCAAGTTACCGGTTTGAAAACTTTAATATCGCATCGTGAAAATCCAATGGAGCATTGTCAAACAAGGCTATAAAACTGTGAGATTTGAATGAAGAAATGTGAAAGAAGAATATCGAACACAACACTTAGGTTGCAAATTACGATCCAGACTAGCAAGGTTTAGAAACTATAACTAATGTATAGAAAAAAAACTTACTGAGCAGTTTCCTTGAGGGTCTTTAAAGTATTCACATTCCGTCGAAGTTGCGCACGAAATTTCTCATTGTGCAGAAAAGAACTGCCACTCTTCCCCTGTTCAAAGAAAAGGGCGACGCAATTTACGATGATGGCTCTCTTGATCACTTTCGGTGTGAGCTGACATCGCTAGGATCTGCTAGCACGCGTTTCTCCGAATACCTTACCAAATATTACTGACTTTCTCACTATCCGCGGACGACCTATGTCTATGGACACACATGCTGATCTATAAACAGTAACTTGACAGTTGAGATTTCACGGTTAACAAAAGGTTACAAAGAGTTGCTTGTGAAATTGAATTCAAAGGATATTATTACAACCAAGGTTCACGAAAACAGAGGAAAGAGGTCAAAAGTTTGCCAGGAGTCGCAATAGCCGCGTGACTGGGTCGTGGCCTTTTGCTGGTCAATTTCCGGCATTCCTGAAGATGACAGCGTGATTGTGTTCATGCGTTTTCGTCCAGAACTTCCCGGATGACGGCTCTTCAAAATGACATTTCCCGAGTCCCGCTTCGTTAAATCGCCAAATCCCGTGTCCCGTTCAAAAATAATTGCAATCCTGAATCTCGTTCGTCTTTTTCTCCAAAATCCCGAATCCCGGCCTTCAAATAAGCCAAATCCCGGATTCCGAAAAACCTATTGGGGGCCCTCTTTAAGTGTGTAGCACGGGGGATGAAAAAACAAGCAAGTCACACATTCACAGATATACTCGATTAAGATCCAAAATAATTTTACTGGGTTCAACCTTAAGCCTAAAGAGTGTGCAGTTTTCATTAGGGTTACGGTTAGCATTATAAAAGGGTGAAGTTGTTTCAAAAGAGGCAAAAATCAGTGCATTTGTAGGTGGTCGGCACGACATGCGTATATAATTACTTATCATTGTTATGTAAATTGTCGTCCAGAATTCCAAATAAATATCATTATCAAGAGAGACAAACTAACTTCCAAGTTAGAATTTCGAGTTGGAATTTCGAGTTGGATTTTCAAGTTGGATTTTCGAGGATGTAGAGTCAGTTTTCTCGAGATGGTTACCAGTAATCCAGCTTCATCGAATCGGCTAATTTGTCCGTAAAGCGTTTCGTAGATTTCAAGTCCATTGCAGTAAACAAAAGACTTCCTTTAGGGGTGGGTTAGTGTTTTGCCTTTTTATTCTGCGTCACCACCAGATAAAGCAAACATGAAGAGGCAAGACATTGAGTCTTACATGAAGACATTTCCCCTCGCCACTTACCTCCGGGCATAAATCGAAGGTAAGATCTAGAATATGATTTTTCTTATCGTATCTATTCTGGTGGTGCGAATTCAGAAATCCGCTTTAAGATTTAGGCAAAAGGCAAGTATATATATCCTATAATTTCACCATATTTTGAAGAGCAACGAATGGCTCCAATGGTGCTTTACAGTGCTTTCCTGGCGGGAATAGATGCTAGAACTGTCTCCTGTAAAACCGTAAGGCGTTTGTTACACAGACACGGCTATAAGTACATACAAGCCCGTCGAAAAGGGATTTTAACAGGAGCAGACCATGAAAGGAGGCTGAAATTTGCACATGGGATAAAGGGTGAGTATACAAGCTCTCTGTGGACTGAACAAATCGCTTTCTATTTAAACGGGGTTAGTTTTGTACGCAAATACGAACCCGCCGATCAGGCCCGATTTACGCGGGGGCGCATTTGGCGAAAACCTGAAGAAGGCCTTAGTACTGGATGCACGGCTAAAGGGTCTCATTGTCATTCTGGTGAGCAGATGGCCAAGTTCATGGTAGCGAGAAGGAGTAGTCCTTTGCAAACAATACGACAAATTGGACGGGCACTACTTTAAAGACCTTGTCGAAAGAGAATTTGCCAACATGTTTGAAAAAGCAAACAAAGGGGACTCCAAGCTTTGGATTCAAGACGGTGATCCGAGCCAAAACAGCGCTTTGGCACATTGCTCCAGGCTAGCACTGGGAGCCGACCTATTTTCCATCCCTCCAAGGAGCCCAGATATAAATCCAATCGAAAACTTTTTTAAGCTCGTAAAAGACCGCTTGACAAAGGACGCCATCGCGAACAACATAACCTGGGAAAGTTTTTTTCGACCTTTTTAAACGTGTAAGAGAGACGATATTGAGTATGGATAAGGCTGTAATTAATAAAATCATTCAAAGTATGAACAAAAGAATGGATTTAATAATAAGCAAGAAAGGCGGTAAAACTAAATACTGATTATTTTATTTCAAAATATTTTTTTTCTGTACTGTTTCCAACTGCTTTTGTTTATTATCTAGCATACTCTTTGTAATTTTTGTCTCACTCTAAATTATTGACATTTGTTTCGTAACACTATGGTCGAGCGTTACTGATGTGCTTGACATTGAAACTACTCTACCAATTGTAAACAAGTTGTCCATCTTATTTAACAGAATGAATAAAAATTTGTAAGGAACCAACCAAAAAGGGGTGGCATATTTTGGAAAAGTACCTCCGTCAAAAAAGTGGTTTCACTAGATGTAATCTTATACACGCCCAGTAGTCTGAATTTCTCGTACACTTTTCCAGTCTTTCTCTTATTCACTTGTTTTTCTCTCGCCGTTGTGGATGTCACATCTTTTTGTTCGGGGAAGGGGAGGGAGGGAGGGGGGTGCGGGGAGGTGAACCAAAAGCAACCTACAACAAAACAATACAAATAAAAGCAAGACCAGTGACAAACAAACGAAACAACAGCGAGAGCAGAAAACCTCTTAGATTTGCGAGTCAGTGTACATGGTCATGGACGAAATTGTAGTGCGCGAGACTTAACTGGCACCGCTTTGCTTGACTATTCAAATGTATTACATTAGAAAAGTTTGCTTTAAGCGGTTCACATTATTTCAAAGTGATTCTATACGGTTCACATGATGAAAACGTTTTGAATTCAACGGTTCACAAAAGTTCACCACGGTTCACATGTCCTGTAAAAGTAAAGGAACAATATGTTTTATCCACGTTATGTGAACCGTTGTGAACCGATGTGAACCGTTACAAACTTGCTTAACGTATACTGCTTTAACAAAACGTTTTCAATAATAGCAATGGCCAATTAAATTTAGTCTTTGTGACTGTATTGTGACTTTAATTGGATTTAATAGAAACGATTTCCCGCAGTTTGTGGGTCCTGTCAGTAGCAGGTTACGGTTTTTGCCTCGGCCGCGCAATAATAACTCGTTTACAGCAGTGCGAAAAAGCTCCACATCAATACCATTGTTTTCCAAGATCTCGTCGGCACAAGGTCGCCATTGGCCATTGCATCCGTCTACACAATCCTGCCTCTTCGAGCAGCAGGATTCTGCTCTTTCGTGAACATTGTAGTGTGGCATCGGCATTCTCCATGTCCCAGGCAGTCTTCACAATATCGGAAACCACACGTGGCGCTCTATTCGCAATAAACTCAGCCAAGTCAGTTTTGCCTTCACTTGTTTGTTTTTTAGCTAACGCCTGAAGTTCCGTCACACTTTTAATTCCCTTCTCTACGACAATTTCAGACAATTCAAAGGCAGACATGCTTTTTCTTGGGTTAACGTTATTTTCATTTGGTCGATCAGACTTAGTGACGTACAGCCAAGCACTATAATAATTGTGATGACGGCTCGAGTAGTGCACGGTGATACAATATGTGCGCTGCAAATAGCGTTTGGACATTATCCACCGCTGGTTTCTGTCCAGTTTGATGGCCAAATGATAACGGTCTCCGTCTTTTCTATGCTTTTCCCGACAGCACACCCACTGAAAAACTTTTGCCGTGCCCGTTGAAAACTGAAGGACTCCACTAATGCACGCGCAAAGACTTCGCGAGTTGGAAATTTCGCCATATCCGCCTGACTATAGGTAACCAAGTACACACTTCGAAATTCTCTTTTGGTCAAACAATCATCTTCGGGGGAACTAGAGCTACTGCTATTGTTACATTGTAGCAAGTCCATGGCAGTGACTTTGAACGCTCCTGAACAGAGCACTAAATAGTAACAAAATTGTTTCGCCGTGTATATGCCATTTACATAACGAGAAGTGCCTAACGAGGACAATTTAACCAAATTGTTATTTTCCTCGCTGAAGATAACATGAAAGTGGCGAAAATAGCAATTTATTACACCCCTTTTATATCACGACAAAATATTTTTATGGAGACATCACTGGCTTGCCGAGAAAAGCACCCTGCTGACAATGTGTACTAATTGCTCCTCACTCGGACAATCATGGACAAAAATGTTGAGACAATTTACCAAAACTCACGCTTTGTAACTAACAACAGAATTTTGTATTTGAACGAAAACATCTTTTTCATCTGAAATCACCACCCCCCCCCCCCCCCCACCCACAAACAATGTTGCAAAACGCTTTGTGGATGTTCAGTTGTTTCTAATATTGAAAAACCTGAGCAGGTTGAGGGAAAGAGGAAATCACTGACACTCGCTTTTCGCAAGTGCTGTGACCACAACAGTATTTGGGGAAATGACCGAATAGAATGCGCATTTTATAGGGGAATTGCGGAGTTGTATGGTTACAGGCCTAATTTTCGCCCATATGCGACAAGCAGTAGCTCTAGGAAGGTGGATTACGTGCGCCCTCAGACCGAGTCACAAGAAGAAAAGCTAAAGGAAACGGAAGAGGAAGAGAGGAATGAAGAAGAGGTAACAGTTGTGTTGAAAGACTTGCTTCGCGTCAAATAAGTCAAGGTTCTTTGCAGAAGAAGAAAAGACTCTAAGAAAGAAAGGGAGTAAAGTCAGGAAATGAATACTAACAATGGCTTCTGGAATACAAAGATAAAAAGGCGAACAAAGAGGAAAAGAAAATGGAGAAAGTTCAAGGCATTCAACAACGAAAAAATGAAGGTACTCGGGGGAATACTAGAGGTTCTGAGGTGCCTTAAGGAACAGTGAACGACTGTATATGTTTGACTGTAGCTTGAATACTTGCTCAAATGTCATATTTATTGTATTCAGAATATTAATTGTCATATTTATTGCCAGCATGTCTTTCAACAGGAAAGGCATTTTTGTCAAAATGTAATCTATTTGAAATGGTATAAATTTGATTTTATAGTAATACAAATTATATTTGCTTCAGAAGTTATAAATTATTTTCCTGAATGCATACTGTAATTATATTTAAATCAGACAATATTTATAGCAGTAAATAATTATATTTTTCACTAACAAGTTTTTCCACTGCTGCCATAAGTTCCAAAAAGTATCAAAAAGCCTGAAAAGCGTTAGAATAGAGTTTTTAACGAAGATGATTATTGTCCATGTTTATGTGCATTTTATGGACTTATACCCCTCCCCCCCAAATACACCAAAAACCAAATTAACCCCTCCCCCAAAAGAAAGAAACAACAGATACCATGTTTTCCATGTTGTCGTATCTGGTTACACTGTAGTACAACAAATTTTGTATACCGTATCTTCTCAAATTAAACGCCGGGCCCGATTAAATGCCGGCCACGTATAAACGCTAGGTCCATGAGGCCAATTTTAAAATAAACGCCGGGGGCGTTTAATCGAGGCCCCGGCGTTTATTTGCGTTCGAAACAACAATTTGATTTTTCCCTCATTAAATAGCACTACTGCGACATACTAGTACGTTATGGTGTTTTGATAATCTTAATAAACGTTCAAAGGGAAAAGTCCAGATTAACATAACAAGAATAGTAGCTGTACAACATAATAAAACAAAATGTTCGTGTTCGTGTTGTCATTAAGTCTTATTTCGTGTGTTATAGTTCTCACTGTCACTAAAATCGCGAGGATCCCTCCAGCATTTGTTTATGAGCTGTTTCAATCTTGTCATAAGTTGTCCTTTCTTTATTTTTGTTCTGTTCAGTGCCACATGTCCTGATTGTAACAGTACATGTGCTGTTTATAATGCTGTATCTTTTTCCAATAATCATCCTTCAAGACTCAGGGACAGTTTACGGAATGGAAAAGTCATTTCTGGCAATATACAATAACTTGGAATTTCATTATGAAAGTGAGTGCTGTCAAAGGTGGATAAAAGAGTGGGAACTAAATTGAATAGTCAACAGGTCTGGAAAACGTTTGAACTTTGGACGGTAGGGGTATCCAGAGTAGGCCCTCTCTGGATGATTTGTAATAATTACTACACCAAGTGTTGTTTAAGAAAAATGGCCCAATCGTTAGGCTTACTAAGTTGTTTGGCCCGCGTTGGGAAATTGCTCAAAACGCTTTGTTGTTTGCGGTGTTAAAAATAATGTAGGGATGCTGTTTCTAAAAGGTGAGAGGAAATTCATGTCATTAATTTGATAGATGTCGAGAATTATAAATGACAGCTATACTCATTTATTGGAAAATTCATTCTTATACAATGTGTATCTTGACAAGATACCAAATATTCAAGTATGTATTAAAATTTGTTTCTCATTTACACATTTAATTTTTTTCCATTTGGAACTCTAACTTTGAACAAGGATTTATTGCTGTTCATCAGGTTCTATATTTACTTCCTGATCAATCACACTTTAAAGGTTATCAATCCAGTTTGGAACATGACATTTTGCATAATCTGTGTTCAAAATTCATGCCAAACATCTTTATAGACTTTGTCAGATTCTTGTTGGGGTGCTTGTAAAGTACTTGTCGCTAATCCTGTTGGTTTGGGGTGACCTCTTTCTAAGTCAACCTTCAACAAAGTTAAAGTTCCTCTGGCATCCAGCAGATGTTGTCTTAAAGCATCGGTTGTCAAATTTCCATTCCCAGGAGTCAGGGAAAGCCGAAACACTGCTTTCAAATTTTGCAGAAAATTACGAAAACCGCGCTCATTTCTCTCTCCAACAACAACGCTTCTGACCGCCATCTTAGAATTACCTCCAGGAGCAGTATGGGATTCCACTCAGCCCCCAATGGCGTATGGGATTTTGCTAAGAAAAAAAGAATTGATGAAAGGAATGAAAACATCCGAGACAGGTGAAATTAATTCCAGACTTAGAAGAAGTACAAAATAAAATGTAAAATATGTAAAAATATTTCGAAGAGTAGATATTGTTAAAGACTTTCTCTGCCTCCCTAGGACTTTGTTTTTTTTTCATTTAGATAAAGCTTTATTATTCCAGCTGTTTTGTTTGTACAGAACCAATCAGATGAGTTTTCCTGATCACGTGAATTGTAACTCGATCGTTGTATATAGATTAATTGACGTTCTGATCTTAGGAGTTTGAATTTTGTGTAGATCCGAAGGAAATAAACCTAGTAAAACGATTGCGATTTATCAAGTTTCTTAAAGATTTAATTATTTATAAGACACCACAAAAATAACTGAATAAAACGTTTTATTAATTCAGTATAAAAATAATTAATGCAATTTTGACCAG
Organism: Ricordea florida; assembly: GCA_949710005.1. Lineage (NCBI taxonomy): Eukaryota > Metazoa > Cnidaria > Anthozoa > Corallimorpharia > Ricordeidae > Ricordea > Ricordea florida. The sequence goes on from OX453272.1 coordinate 14,839,788, forward strand.
AACGGGCCCTCATAGAATACCCCATTTAGAGATAATGGTCATTTGACATGAAGACAGGCAGTTTAACACAGCCGTTTCTGCTGTACGCCAGAAAGTGAAAAGATCCTTCTCTCTTCTAAAAGGAAGATGGCGAAAGCTTCAATATCTCGATCTCGACCTCGATTTAGTAATGGTAGGGCAAATAATAACTGCTACTTGTTTCCTTCGTAACTATTGACATGATGATGACATGATTGAACATGATGATTTTGATGATGGGTATTTCCTGCCTGGTCATGCTGATGGTGGAGGAGATGATGATGGAAGTGAACAACAAGGACCACCAGATCACAGAGCCGTACAGACAAGGGTGCATCTTATGAACATTGTTACAGCTCATTAGAAGCAGAGAAACTAAAAATTAACTAGAGGGAAAGTAACTGCTATAGCTGATGTTTGCATCCGTGTTGGCATATGGTTCTCTTATGCATGTATTGATAAGGCCTGTAGACAATTCCTATTTATAAGTGTGTAAATCGCATAGCTCTCCAAATTGCCAAAACAATCACCTTAAAAAATGAAACTTTTTTGTTTGTTTCCAAAGAGGGTTTAACGTTTCTTCTTCAGCCTTCTTTTTTTTGGTATATGTTTGTAGGAAAGTGAGCATTTCAGCGGCTGACGAATTACTCTTTCGTTTCCGCTGTTTATGAGGTTTCCTTTCTTATTACATTTTCATCATCATCAGTTTCATCATCATCATTGAGTCTGAGCAATTTTCATTGTCAGTGCTGCTGTTATTGTTACTGGGATGCAGATCTGGATTCCTGACGTTCAATAGATGCATCAAATGTAAATGCTGGATTAACGTTAGGGCTTTGGCTGAGGCAAGTAGTCATGTTATCAAGAAACTTCCAGTCCTTTCTTCCCTTACCTGTTCTCTAATTGTTATCCTCTACGTCTTTATATTTTTGTTCTAGTTTTGTCCACTTGCGAAGACATTGATCTCCACTGACAGTAACGTCTGCAGTTACATTGAAATACTCTGCAATTCTTTGGAACACCTGCTTTTTAGTCACCATTCCCCTCGAGCTCTTAAAAAATGCTTGTGATGGTCGTAAGCTGCTATTAGCAGTGAACATACCGGTCATCCCACTTTTGAAGTGTTCCTGATCAAGGTCATCGCTGTTTCTCATTAAATCGTTAAGTCTGAATTTACAAAAAAAAAGATACTCATTGTTCAATCTTGTCATGTGATGGTAGGGAGGAAACGGACGAGTGAAACTTTGAGCAAAACAAAAGCAGATCATTTGAACCCACACTAAACCTACCTTTACACATAACAGTGTCCTTGTTCTGCTGGGTATTAGGATATTCTGTACCTGTTATTCCCAAGTGTTATGCTCTTACTCTAAGCGACTGACTCACTCGAGCACATGGCAAACAACAACTTTTTAATTGTGTCCCGGATGCACGTCATGTGACACACATTACATAACATCTCCCTTTCATCATGAAAAGGGAGAAAAAAAACAAATGTTGCCTTGGTAATTAACTAAGTTCGAAAGGTCTGAAGTTATTCTAAATGAAATACCAACTGTGACATGGAATAAAGTCTCTCATTTAGCAAAGTCTCTCAGGAGTGTGTTTGGTTTGACAACGCATCCGGACCGGGTACGGGTTACAGGACTGCTTGTAGGCGGTCTCACAGAATCAACAGAATTGGGTATCCTAGGGGTCTTTTCAGGCAACAGTGGGGTGCTGGAACTGACATCTTGGCTGGCATTGTCGCTAGAGGTGTTTGTAGTCTTAGCAGTACTGGTTTGTCCAATGACCAAAGGGGGTAGACGTTTGGCTTTGGTGTCATGGTAAGACTTTGCGACTTGTCGTTTACGTGCTACTTGATCAGGAACGGCGCACTGGACCTTAGGTTGGTACATGGACGTTTTGCAAGGGAGGAGTTGAAGCGGAGAGGTGCCTTGGGAAGGTGTAGGTGAGTTTCTCCATTCTAAAATAGCTTTCCACACATCTCCTCCATCTTTGTTAGCCTTAGTGATGATGGATTTCATAATCTTCACTGCTGATTCAGCCTTTCCGTTTGATTTCGGGTAATAGGGACTGAATTGGAGGTGCTGAAAATCCCAGGCTTGGTAGAACTGGTAAAGTTCTGCAGATACAAATACAATACTTAATTGACCACTCCCCCAGAGGGGCTTTTCAGGGCCAAATGAAACAAACATAAACAACATAGTTAAGAATCCCAACTGGCGGGAGGCAGACCAGTTGGCTATTTACAAGGATGATTGAGGAGTTGAACCAGGTACTTACCCAGAACAACACCAGGTAGTGGCCAGAGCGGGATTTGAACCCGGGTCACCGCATTGAAATACCGCGCCCTAGACCACTCGGCCATCCTGCCTCCATGCATAGTTAGGACCATTATCCGAGATCAGAGTGACTGGAACTCCATGGATGGCAAATACTTGTTTCAGCTGCTCGACTAAGGTGGATGTAGCTTAGGTATCCAGCTTCCTTATTTCAATGAAATCAGAGTAGAGGTCTACAACAACTAGATAGTGTTGGTTGTCACACTCAAAACAGTCACTAGCAACAATTTGCCAGGGTAAGGTTGGAATTGGATAGGTCATCATAGGTTCCTTAGGGAGTGCAGGTTTTATTTGCTGACAGGTTTCACATCTTTGCACTGCTTCTGTTAAATCTGCGGTCATTCTTGGCCAATAGATGATGTCTCTTGCAGTGTTTATTGTGTACTGGATTCCAAGGTGGGAGCGGTGGGCTCGAGCTTTCATCTCGGTTCTAGTGGAGTGAGGAATAACGATTCTTGTACCACGAAAGACTAACCCATTTTGAGCGGAAAGTTCATCCCTGTAAGGCCAGTATTCGCGTACACAAATAGGGCTCTGCAGTTTGTCATTAGGCCGACCAGTTGAGATCAACGACATCAGGGTTCGTAAGGAGGCATCCTGGTTGGTTTCTTGGCGAATTTGCTCAAGACGTTGGTCTGTGACGAAAGTTGCTGCTTCTAAATTTATTTCTTTGGCTTCCGGAGTCTTTCTTCTTCATGTACTTGAAAGGTCAGGTACTTCTGCGCATCTACTTGAATTCGACCCAGAGGAAGTGCGGCTCGGGACAACGTATCACTGATGAACATTTGTGTACCAGGCTTGTATACCACTTTCAAAGGGTACTTCTGCAGTCTGAGGCGCACTCGCTGAAGTCGTTTGGGGTTTGTCAAGATTGGTTTTGTAAAGATAGGCATCAATGGTTTTTAACTCGTGGATACGCGAAGCGTATTTGCGAGTTTTTGTGGGGACTCCGATATGCAAATTGTCACTCACTCACTCACTCACTCACTCACTCGCTCACTTACTCACTCACTCACTCCAGTGTAGACACACTTCGTGATTAGTCGGATAGAACTCGGGGGCACCGATATGAAGACGACAATTGTCGTGACCGAAGTCACAGAAGTCTGTTGATGAAAGTTCACGCTGAAAGTGTATCGTACCGTTGCCAGAGTTTGTAATGATTTTGTAGCTTAAGAGGACGATTAGCGAGGCCCTGTTAGGGGTAAATTTCGACAAGCAACATGGCCTTGAAACGGCGACATAAAGGACCTGAAATGGCAATGAACGACGAGCCGCTCAAGGGAAATTACGACAGCGACCTTCGACCTTCCGAAATTGCGACGTGAAAAGGTTTGAAACTCAGATGCGCGACATAAAGAACCTCACTAACAGGGCCTCATTACCGGTCTTACTAAAATCCAAAGGAGTTTAAATGTTTCCAGTTACGACAATGACCAAATTCGAGACTTAATTTCATGAGCCTTTTACTCGGCCAGGCGCTAAACGTGAACAGATGATAACTATTCGCTTTTCCGACATCGACCGCCATCGACCGCCCCCAAGATTACAAGCAGTATATGAATTTCAGTTGGCTCGAAAGTGATCTGAAGATGAGAAAATCTCTTGCTAATGTAGTAAGCTTTGGTGAGAACTCATAGAGCGAAATTAGCACTTGAATGAGAACTTATATGAGCGAAATGAGTACTCGTTATTGAACGAAACTACTACTGAAAACAGAATAAATTGACGAATCCATGATGTGAAACCGAAGAACTTCTGTGGCCAACCTGGATAAGAAACATCGCATGTAGGGCTTTTCTACTGATTTAAGTGTTAGTACTAACAGGAATGGAGTTGTAGAAGTATTGGGACGGCCAAGAAGTATGTCAACATTTACTTGTAAATATGGAGGCGGCTGCCGTGACGGAGAACCACGAAGGTTACAATGTAAGAAAGTCATTGAACGGTTCGAAAACAGTAAGTCATGTAGAAAATGTATTAAGTGTTATATTATATACAATACACCACAAGCCGTTACAATGAAAAGTTTTCTGTGTATTGATTTCCGAATTTACCTTGAAGTGAACTAGATTGTGTTGAAGTAGACATGTTGGAAAAATAGGCTTACCTGTTTTGCTTACTGTTGTGTGACTCATCATATTTACATTGTAAAAAAAAGAAGTTATAAGGATAAAAACAAAGATGTATTGCTGTATTAATGATGGCAAGTGTGATTTTTTTTAAGTGCAACGCTGAATATATATACCACTAATAACCTAAAATGAGATGGTAATGTAAATAAACTAATTCAACTTGATAAAGGATTGAGAGTCTTAAGGATTTTAAGATCATCACTAACATACTTTGCAAAAATGCAAGAAAGACTTGTTTGGTATGATTCGTCAGCTGGGCTATCCTACATGGTTTTGTTCATTATCAGCTGCAGAATCAAGGTGGATATTTCTGTTGAATACATTGAATAGACTTGTAGACAACAAAAACTATAATGATGATAAAATTGGCAATGTCATGGCAACAAAATTCAGACCTTATTCAGAAGGACCCTGTTACATGTGTTAGAAACTTTGAACTCACAGACAGTGAGTAGCAGGATACCAGAACTACATTTGGTTTCGGTGCCATTTAATCCTGTACCCTTATGTTAAGTTATCAAATTTTTTTATTTATTTATTTATTTATTTATAACAACTTTATTTGCTAAAATAAACATGAAAAACTGCAAAAAGGGTGCTGCCAGGGAAGAACTAAATCCTCATAAGCGGCAGCCCCCAATAACAATTAAAATATAATATAAGTAATAAAATATCTAAGAAAATATAAATACAATCATAAAAAGTAAAATAAATATATATGATATAACTATGATTAAAATGATTATGATTTCTTAAACAGGTGTTCAGCAAGACCTTTCTTAAACTTATTTAACGATGTACAATGGACTAAGTGTTCTGGTAGATCGTTCCATGAGTTAATATATCTAATCCAAAATGAAAATTTAAATATATTAGTCCGTGCATAAGGTGTCCATATTTTAAAATCATGATTAGCCCTAGTACGTCCTTTTGAAAACGATAGATAATTATCTAGAGAGACTTTAGAGAGTCCGTTTATAAACTTAAATAACTGAACTAAACTGAGAAAGTCACGACGAGTATGAAGACTCGGCCACCCAAGGTATCTTAAACGATCATCGTACTCAACAGAACTACCTAAGATCCATCTTGAGGCATTCCTTTGGATTCTTTCAAGTTTATCGGATAGGTATTGTTGATGAGGATTCCAAACTGGACATGCGTATTCAATAATTGGGCGTACCATAGTTTTGTAACCGGTAATTTTTAACAACTGTATGCTTGCCACCTGCCTTATAACTGATGCCTAGTGTAGTCAAATGATTGGCGTCATGTGCTTACTGTATGTTTATTTCAAAAAGCTACTCAGCTCCCTGGTCACTTTTATGTTGTGATTATAGATTATTAAAATTATCTTCAAGTTCATTCAATCACAACTCTGAAAAAACACCTCGGTAATTTTTAAATTATTTCTTTTTTCTCTGTTTTGTAAACATATCCACGAGTTCACCATAGTCCTACTTTGATTGGTCTGATAGCACTTGTACAGCGTCTTTGCCGAGAATGTAGTGCTCAAATCTTTCAGCTGCAAAAACGATAGCCAGGCATTCCTTTTCTATCTGGGCGTAGTGCGCTCAGTTTGTGTTAGCGATCGTGAGGCGTAAGCTTTTGGGTAACCATCTTGGGTAAGGACTCCGCCTAAGCCAACATCAGAGCTGTCACATTCGATAGTGACTTCTTTGTTAACATCAAAATAACGAAGGACAGGTGTTTGGGTAATCAGCTCCTTGATCTTGATGAAGGCTTCTTCATGTTGAAGTAGTGCTGAGCTGAGGCAGAAACTTGGAGAGGTAAGTGACGACTCCAATAAGGCGTTGAACTCCTTGTACATCTGTAGGGCGTGGCATATCACGGATGGCTGTGATCTTTTCAGGATCAGCTTGGAGACCATCAGCACCTAGAATGTGACCCATGTAAGCTACCTTGTTGAGCTTGAAACGAAGTTTCTTCTTGTTAAGTTTTAATCCACGTTCTCTGCATCTGTCCAGGAGTGCTCTAAAGCCCAGGTCATGTGAAGAGTTTGCCTCTTCTATGGAATCACCAGATCCGAAGATAATAATGTCGTCATGAATAACAGCAATGTTTTCAAGGTCTTCAAGACATTCATCAAGGCGTCTTTGAAACTTCTCAGGGGCGGACTTGATTCCGAAGGGCATGCGAAGCCACTAATATCTGCCAAAACGTTGTCAAATAGCTGGACGGCGCATCAAGAACAACTTGTAGAAATCCGTCCTTGGCATCCACCACAGAAAAAACCTTTGCTTTGGTGAGCTTTGGTGCAATATCTTCTACTGTGGGTGTGGGGTAATGATTTCTGATAATGCCCTTGTTTAGGTGAAGAGGATCGAGACACAATCTAAGTTTGTTGGGCTTTCTCACAACAACCATGTTGCTGATCCAAGGGGTAGGCTTCGTAACCTTGGCAATAACACTCATGGCTTCAAGTTCATTGATCTTGCGTCTAAGCTCATCTTTAACTGGAATTGGTACATGTCGGGGGTTTCCTTGCACTGCTTTGGCATTTGGATCCATATCATTATGGTAGATACCAGGTAGTTTTCCAAGACCAGAGAATACATCGTGGTATTCGTGCAGGACTTGTTCTTGATTAAGCGGTGATGGATCACTGCTAGTGTTGACTTGCATCAGATACTCTTGATTGAAGTAAATGAGCTGCAAAGCTTCAGATGCTCTTCCATATAGCAGTGATGTAGACGCATGCTCAACAATCTGGGTATCTCTGAAGAAGTCCCAGTAAATCACCCGTCATATCCATCTTGGACGGTGGACTGACTAATTTCTACATTCAATTTGTGTCGATTGAGAACGGCTGCATAAATAGGAAGTAAACCAAGAATAAACTACACCTCTAATTCCGTAATGGTCCAGTTTATTAAGAAATATTGCGTGGTCAACTGTGTCAAAGGCTTTCTTCCAGTCAAGAAAAACTCCAAAAGAGAAAAAGTTCTTATCCATATTGTCCTGTATAGTGTTAACAATATCAAGAATTGCGTGGTGAGTGGAATTTACTGGCCTTAAATAAAACATTAACAGTTTTATCAATGAAAGCTTTAAGGCGTTTATACATAAGTTTTTTCGAAAATGCGATTAAAAATAGAAAGTAGAGAAATGCGACGATAATGGCCAGGATCCGTTGGATAATCAGACTTATAAACAGCAATAATTTTAACATGTTTTAACTGAGAATGATATTTTTTATTTATGGCGATCCCCGAATTCCTTGGCTCCGTAAAAGACCTGTTGCTGAGTTGGAGTTAAATGATCAAACATTCGTACATTGGCAAGAGAAACACTGTCGAAAAAACCAACCGTAGAGCCATGACTTCATTGTTTCGCTAGACGCCGGACAAATTTACAGATGATTGGTTTTGGCCCCCCATTTTGCTTGTGGCTTTGTACACGATGGGCATTGTCAATATCCTGGAATGACACATGAGCTCCCATTTGATTAAACAAGGCAACACAGAGGTCGCTTGTATTCTTGGCAGATTCAGGAGAACCAATTTCTGGGACTCCTATAATTTCAACGTTGAACTGGTAGCTATAGTCTTGTAGGTCTTTGATTGCTTTCCCGATCGTGTCAACTTTAGATTTTACCTCTAGTAGGCGACAATTTAATCGCTGTAACTCGCGCCGAGCATGTTGATGAGACTCACCAAAGTCATCATATTCTTTGCTAAGAAATTCTAGGCTTGATTGAGCCTCGGCGTTAAGAGAAGCTTCGAAGCTCTCGCGTGAGCTGGCGGTTCCATCTGCTGAATAGTCAATTTCGCCAGTTAACATCTCCACCTGCACTTTCCGCGTTTGATTTTCTTTACGTAGCGCTTCAGCTTTCATAATGAGTAAGCTGTAAAATTTGAACAAAGACGGAGGAGCTTAATTTTGACCTCTATCTTGCCAGCTCACCGCTGACCTGATAATACTGCATTTATAGCATGGCTGTGAACTTACTGTTTTTGCTGCATTTTTCATCATAAAGCTAGAACATGAGTTTTATTTCGTGGAATTAATTGTCAATGGTGGCTTTGATGTATTTGAAAAAGTTAACAATGTGCCCTGACTATTACACAAAATACTACATATTTACAACAAAAACTGCTTTCTGTAGTGAGGAGAATTACTGTATTTCATTATTATCATTCTCAACTGACTTGAAAACACTACAAGCTAAACAAAATATTATTAGAAAACACAAATCAATAGCACAAAAAAGGTTTGCTGAAAAACACAAATTTAACTATGTAAACATGAAACATGCTCTCCAGAAACAGCATTCATCATATTTGCGGTCTAACAGTCAAACATTGTACAATTCCATAAACGCCACAGAAAAACAGACGTTTGCGTAGCACCTAATCAAACTGCTTGGGCTGCCTGCTCTGTATGTGCACGAGTAACTCTTGACTCAAGGGTCTAGTTAGTTTTGCACCAGGAGAGGGAAACAAACCATTAGGAATATTGGATAAAGATTCTGAATATTTTGTGGCAAACGAAGATCAGAAAACAATGAAAGAAAGGTCCCAGTATCATACAGTACATTAGCCAGCCAAGTGGGAGTTTAGACGTCAGGATAGAAGAGCTGCAATGTCATTTCCAAATATATTTTATAAACTTAAACAATTGCAAATGAAGCAAATTCGAGATAGTGCTGCATTTCTCAAATACCAAAAAAAAAGAGGGAAACATATACTGCTGGTGAGTTGAAATCAGAGGATTATCTTAATAAGCTAGTGCATCTTGATGAAGGCAGGCATGTGGATAAAGGAGTTTCTAGGATATAGCATCTCTGAACTGACAAAGTTACAGTTACCCACAACACCTTTTCGGGATTGTTGCGTGCACTTTAACACTCATTCTTTATATCGACGACCTATATGGAAACTGCTGTATACATATTGCAAAACACTCTGCATTACTGGATCACTCAAAACCCTGTGTGCATGTCTCATCTTCTCATTCCTCAACTATAAGCCCTACCAACTGAAAACCCCTAAACATTCTTTATGAACTTATCTTCACCTACATCCGCAACCTTAACCACAGCTTCTCTATCTCACCATTCACGAGTTGCCTCACAGCAGGCTTTGATCATTAAACCTAGCAATAACAACGAGCAAATGTATGAAAAACACGAACGTTTGCAGACACGTCTGGCCGGTGGCCATTTTGTCTTGTTGCATTATCATACAAGTAGGTGATGTCATTCTGAAGTAGAGCACAAACAATGTTGAGTTTGCCAACACTGCTTAACTCTATCTTCACGTTTTTTCGAAAATCCATAAACCATGAGTTGATAATTTCTCCGAAGATCCACTCCACAGAGACTCTTGCGGCACTCATAGATTAGGTAGGTAAGGTAAGGTTATCATTATTTATGCAAGTGTAAAAGTTGATTAACATAAAACAGTGCTCAATACATGGAAGTAGAGCGAAGTAGATGCTGCAGGAAAAAAAAAACACAAACAAACTACACGTTCATCCCTACAAGGCTGTTTCGTGGTTGCCCACTCGTCAGTGACGAGTGGGCATATAGAAAATAGCCTGTTTTCCATGAATGCCGTGCCTTGCTTGATATTATAATAACTGTGCAAAAGTGACTTAAAATTACGTTGGGATTCTGCTTGCCTTAAAGTTTCAGGAAGACTATTCCACAGAACAGCACCACTGTAGCGAAAACTATTACGAAAATAATTTGTGCGTGGCTCTGGATTAGTTAATTTATTTACAGAATCTCGAAAAGTGTAAGAAGTGGTATTAGATCGAGCAATAAATTTTGAGCTTAGGTACTCAGGAGCAAGGCCATTAAAGGATTTAAAGACCATGAAGGCTTTCTAGATATCACGCCGAGTACTAAGATTTTTTCAATTTTCATTTTGGAACAGCTGCGATGCATCTGCGTCATAGCTTGAGAAAGTTAGAGTTCGCGCTGCATGATTTTGGAGTTTTTGAAGTTTGTCTGCTAGTTTTATGCCACAGTTTCCCCAAACAACATTGCAATAGTCGAAATGCGGCTGAATCAAGGCTTTGTAGATAAGATGCATTGTTGCTGGGGGACCAAATTGCCTCACGCGTTTAATAGCTGCAATACCTGAGGCAATATTTTTAGCCAACTTCTCGACATGACTGTTCCAGGTAAGGTTTGCATCAGTGAGTACACCAGGAGATTTTGACGTTGATACCTGATTTACAGGAGTACCATTGATGTTCAGAACGGGAGAGGTAGTTAAGATTTTCAGCTTTTGTCTCGAGCCGATTAGCATAAACTCAGTCATATTATCAGCCAGTTTGTTAGCGGTCAGCCATTTGCGGATGTTTAGCAAGTCTTCATTCAAACAGGACTGAATGATATTCACATCCTTATCAGAGTAGGTGAGATGCGTATCATCGGCATACATTCTAGGATAAGAGTTAGTTAAGCAATTTGGTAAGTCGTTTATGCAAAGTAAAAACAATAGAGGAACCAATATAGTCCCTTGGGGGATACCATATTGGAGAGAGCAGGTTTTGGAAAGCAAACCAGTGACAGAACATATTTGAGTTCGGTTTTCTAAGTATGATTTAAACCAAGTGTAAGCATTATCTCGAATTCCGTAGACACTTAATTTAGACAGTAATATCGTGTGGTCTACTGTATTAAAGGCCTTTTTTAATCTAGAAATACTATACCATTAACGTTTCCACGATCAATGTCAAAAGCGTAGCTATCGGTCGCCTCTAGTGGAGCAGTGACAGTAGAATGGATAGAGCGAAATCCGTATTGACTATTTGAAATAATGTTATGTTCTGATAGGTACGTGTATACTTGATCGTACGTTATTCAATCAGTTCATTGCTGAGACCATCCCACACAGGACAGCAATAGTCGAAATACGGTTCAATGAGAGCTCTATATAGCAAAATAGCTGAATCTTCGCAGATGAATGGCCTCAGCCTTTAAAGAGCACCTATACCAGAGGAAACTACCCTAGCAATCTCATTGACATGTTTGGTCCATGACAAATGTTGGTCAATGTGAATTCCCAGGGATCTAGTGTGGCAGACTCTATTAATCTGTTGGCCTTCAATATGAATGTTTATTGAATGGCTGGCGGTATTTGAAAGCCTCTGACGCGAGCCAATAAACATAAGCTCGGTTTTAGCAATATTTAAACTTAATTTATTTACCGTCAGCCATTCGTGAAGGTTAACAAGTTCGTCATTTATTGAATGTTCTAGTTCGGGTAAGCTATTGGCGGCAATGCTAATGCTGGTATCATCAGCGTACATCCGAGGGGAGGCTTTACTCAGACAATTCGGCAGATCGTTGATATATATCAAGAAAAGGAGAGGCCCAATTAAGCTTCCCTGTGGGACGCCACAGGTGACAGGGCGTGCGCCAGATAGCTCACCATTAACTAGACACTTTTGTTGTCGGTCACTAAGATAAGAGTCAAACCACCTTAGGGACTTTTGATCAACTCCATAGCAAGCTAACTTTCGCAAAAGAATCTTGTGGTCTATTGTGTCAAAGGCCTTTTTCAAATCTATAAATACCACACCATTAATAAAACCGTTATCTATATGAACAGACCAGCTGTAACTAGCTTCAAGCAAGGATGTAAGGGTGCTATGTATGGATCTAAAGCCGGATTGACAGTTAGCTAGAAGATCGTTAAAATTAATATACTCATAAAGTTGATTGTATATTATTCTTTCAAAAATCTTAGCAACAGCAGGAAGAATCGAAATCGGTCGGTAATTATTGACATCCTGTGACATCCTGTCTAGCTCCCTTCTTAAAAATTGGCGCAACCCTAGCTAATTTCCATTCAGTTGGAACAATACCAGTGGAGATCGATTGATTGAACATAAATGTTAGGGATGGTGCAAGAATATTGGCCGCTAATTCGAGAAACTTGGATGGTAAATTGTCCAGGCCAGTCGCCTTATTAACTTCTAGTTTTTCAAGTAATTTCAGGACTTCAATCGTGCAGCAACTGCCAAAAGAAAAGGTATTGTCAGCAGAGATGAGAAAGCTTTCTGGTTGGGTATTTAACAGAGGTATTTCACTTGCCAAATCATGGCCAATTTTCGCGAAGTGATGATTAAAGGCCTCTGCCATGTCAGCTGCAGAACTTATCTTGTTATCACCAATTTCGATACGAGCAATAGTTTTCCTCTTGTGATGACGAGAATTTAGTTCATTGATAAGTTGCCAAGTCTTTCGGGGATCCTTTTTATTAGCAGCAAGGTTTTCAATAAAATATGTGCGTTTAGCATACTTAATAGAATTGTTTACTTGATTTCTGGCGGCTTTGAAATCCGCCCAGTAAGACTGATGATCCTTATTTTGCTCCGCCTTCTTTTTCAGGAAGTCCCTTTTACACATTTTACGAATTAATTCGTAAGAGATCCAAGGCGCATTCTTGTTCCTAATTCTTCGTGATTTGGAGGGGGCATGTTTATCTATACAGATGAGTAATTGATTCTTCCAAAACTCCCACATTTCGTTGGGATCTAAAAATTGATTTACATCATCCCATGGTCTTTGAGCTACGTCTCTAAGAAAATCCTCCTTGTTGAAGTTCTTAAAACTTCGAGTAGTAATAATTTTGGCCTCACCAAAATTGGTATAATGCGTTAAGTAAATAAGGAAGTGGTCGCTAATCCCTAAGGGCACAACTCCTGATCGAACTATTTTATCAGGGGTATTAGTTAAACACAGATCAATTAGTGACTGAGATTGAGCTGTTACCCTCGTTGGCTCTTTGATTAACTGTTTAACGCCGTAGATATCACAAACGCTGCGGAGTTTTGAAGAGTTACCATCTGCGGCGCCCGGTAACATATTTATGTTAAAATCGCCCACGAGATAAAGCTCCGGGTTTAGACCGTCAGTTTTGCCAATTAAGTTTTCAAAATCGTTGAGAATATCAGGCGGAGAATTTGGAGGTCTATACCAGGTACTAACAAGAAATGGTCGTGAGCGGGGTTTGATTATTTCAACAGTTAAACATTCTAGCTTATCGATAATAAGATCTTCGCGTATTCCATAGTTGAGATTACTACGTAGGTAGCGGCACACCCCGCCACCATTGCGGCCGTTTAACATCCTGTCCTTCCGAACGATTTCAAAACCTGGTAAGTAGAGTTCATCGTCATTAATCGTATCATCTAACTTGGATTCGTTTATGGCAAGAATGTCAATTTTTGAGTCTTCCATGAAAACTCTTAACTCGCCAATATGTGCAGTTAAACTGTTAATATTTAAGCAAGCAATAACTAGACCACGATTAAAAAGAGTGGACTTACGATTATCGCCAGACAGCACAGAACCATTGGTTTCCTCGGGCTCCCCAACGGCAAATTTCTAATGACTATTAATATAAGATAATAAGTTCTGTCTCAGGAGATTGGTTCCAGCTCGATTCAAATGCAGTCGGCTTCGATTAAGGTGCTTGTCGGCGACGATGTTGTTGTGCTCGATAAAACCCCAGTCATTTTGTCGACAAAACTTCATAAGCATCTTGTTGACCTCAGTAGCTCGTTTACGGTCATCTGCTCGAGTAGTAATACTGGAAATGGCTGTCGAGATACCTTCTTGCTCGACCATGCGCGCAAGATCAACGATTTCGTCTGCACACTGACGGGAAGAGCTCGTAGTACAAAGGCTATTAGTTCCTACATGAATAATAATTGTGTCTGGTTTGCGTCTCACAAGTGGCCTTATGTGATCAGTCATGTCAGCTGTGGAACAGCCCGGAAAACTAGATATTTGAACCTTTGATTGCGGGCCAGATAAATTGCGTCTTTGCAGGTGTTTTAATATGGAGTCGCCTGCAATAATAGTGGATTTTTTAGACCTATTTGGTTCCAGATTGTTGTTTCCACTTACAGATGATTCGCAATTGCCCGTGTTAGGATTCATAGGTTGCTTTTTGACAGCTCGCTGTTTCCTTTGTCTATTATGAGATACCTTTATAAAAGGTATGGTCTCAGAGGTATCACAATCATCTTGGCTGTTGTTCGCATCAACACCTTCTCCAGGAGTGGGATGCAAATTGCTAAAAATATTGTTGTCAGTGAGCTCATTGCTCAACAAGCGTAACGCAGTAACAAGGCTCTTGTTTTCATCTCTCAAAATTTTTGCATCAGCTTTTAGGTTTTCATATCTCGATTCGATTTCACCAAGCCTTCGCCGGAGATCCTGGTTTTCCTTAAGAAGCTTGTTGTCTGCCGATAGTGAGCTTTGTGATGACGAAAAGTTTGAAATAGCTGCGCCGCTTGGAAGTCGCTTTTTTAAGTCGTCAATTTCAGATTGAAAATAGTCTCTTAGCTGGTGCAGCTTTGCGTGCAAGGATGCACAGCCATGACATTGGCCAGGTTTTTCATAGACTTCCTCGGAGTGGGAAGCTGTCTCTTTCCCACATTCATCAGCCAGAGGCAAGCGGACGACCAATTTAGGCATGTCAATATGATCAGGTTGGCTATCAGGGATAAGATGAGCATTGATTTCATCATTTACCAGTAAGGAGTCAGAGATCAGTGGGCCAGTTTGGAGGTCGCTCGTCGAAGGATTAGTGAGCTTAACACTTTCGCCAGTGACCGTAACGCCGCTATCCTCGTCACCTTGTAAGTCGCTGGCATGGTGATTGTAAACATTAACGGTCTCTGTCCCGACGTCAATACTGTCTTGTCGGTCGTCCAGGTTTGCTGACAGGATAAGGTGATCAAAGTGTTTCTTGACCAACTGCTCGTTAACGCCCTGAATTTGAATCGTGTTTGTCGATTTATACCAGTTGACTGTAACATTTGATGCTTTGATAACCGCCATTTTGTCGTCCTCTTTAGTTAGCAACCATTTTGAAAAAGAGAACTCATCTTGAAGAAATGATAGTAAACCATCAAGTGAGAAGTTCCATTTGAACTGCTTACCGAATACGGAGAGGAAGCGTACAAGTCCACGACCTGGACAATCCGCCATCTTGAAATGAGCCCAAATGTATCGAGAACTACTCAGTTTCACAAATACTGAGCAAACAAATGCTTAAACTAGAGAATGCTTAATAAACTAGCGGATTAACGGCAGTAAATGCGATAATAAATTGAAGTATAAGTATAAAACGAATCAAATTTTTACGGAGCTCACTGATACACGTCTTCACTCACTGAAAGCAACTACAATCTGATGACGAATTACAGAGGAACTACGCTGATGTCAATCGGAGCAAAGCTCTACAATCGGATGCTTCTAAATAGAATTCGCGACCCGGTTGAAGCTACCCTACGGCACAACCAGGCAGGCTTTCGCCCCTTCCCTATTTGAATAAAGAAATAACTTTAGTACATTTCCAGTCATCTGGGAATATGCCTGCGGTCAAAGAACAATTAAAGATGTTGCAAATAGAAATGCAAATCAAATAAGCACATTTTCACGAATGAGTCTCGACATATTTTATCGAAACCAGTTGCTTTTGATTTGCCAAGTTTATTCAATGGTGAAAATACTTGACTGCTATTTGTCTGAGTAAAACAGAAACTTTGGTCAGTGATGTTAAGATGTTCAAGACAACTGTTGTCGCCGTTACCTGCCCACGGGATCTCATCAGCAAGTTTCGGGCTAATTGTAGAAAAATGTTCATTAAACGTATTTGCCAAGTCGGTAGTTTTGTTTTTAGAAACACCGTTTACAATTTGTTCTTTAATGGGGCGGGTGTTACTTTTGCGAGATGTAAGTTCGTTTATAGTTTGCCAGGTGCGTCGAGATTCATTTTTGTGTTCAGTAAATGATTGTTTGTAATGAGATTCCTTTGCAATCTTGATGTTACTGTTAACTTTGTTGCGAAGTCGTTTAAATTCACCTCAATCCCGTGGGTAATAATAATAATAATTTATTGATTTCTAGCGCGCAGGTGTCAACCATTCGGTTTTCAAATGCGCTTTACAAGATGTATAAAATATATGTGTATATATGTACAATATAAAATGATAAAATGATGTAAATATTCGTAAAATAGAGAAAAATGTTAATTAACGAATGTATAAAATATATAAAATCTATTGATAGGCCTGTCTAAACAAGTGTGTTTTAAGCTTTACTTTAAATAGTTCTATAGAAATGTCTGGATTTCTAAGTTCGATAGGGAGACAGTTCCAAAGCTTTGGCGCGGCCACAGCAAAGGCTCTATCACCAAGCGTAGCTAGTGTTCTTTGTCTTGGTTGATCAAGTAGGAATGAGTCGTTGGATCTGAGACCGTAGCTTGAATTGTCGTTGAACGTGATGAGTTCCTGAAGATAGTTCGACGCGGCTCCTTTAATTGCCTTGAAGGTAATTAGAATTACCTTGAATCTAATTCTGTCCCTTATTTGTAGCCAATGAAGCTCTTTAAGTATAGGGCTTATGTGACAAAATCTGGGTGCTTTGTATAGCAATCTTGCCGCGGCGTTTTGAACTCTTTGAAGTTTGGAAATGAGAGAATCGGGAAGACCGTAAAGTAGGGAATTACAGTGGTCAAGTCGACTCGTGATGAATGCATGAACTAGGCACTCTGTGGTCTCCTTATCTAGGTATTTCCTTATGCGACTTAAATTATGGAGGTAGTAATAGCCAGCTTTACAGGTTTTGTTAACATGAGACTGCATGGAAAATGTCTCATCGAACCAACTTCCCAGATTCCTGACCGCATCTTTGCTGGGTGTAACAATTGAGTCACCAATCTTTAGGAAATCAATGTCAACTTTTTTCAGCTGAGGCCTGGTACCAATAAGTAAGAACTCCGTCTTCCCATCGTTTATTTTCAGCTTGTCTTGTAGCATCCACAGTCTGACATCTCGTATACAGGCTTCCATAGCTTCGACTGCCGCATCTTGAGAGGCTTGACTATCAGGACGGAAAGATAGATAGAGCCGTGTATCATCAGCAAAGCAATGCACGTTGGGTAGGTGGGCGCTCACAATGTCAAATATCTGGCTGGTGCAGGTTGAAAAAAGAAGGGGGCCTAGGCACGATCCCTGGGGAACGCCATAGTGAACGTCCATTGGTCGAGATCTATCACTGCCAATGATGACCTGCTGTGAACGGTCCGACACGTATGATCTGAACCACTCTAATACAACACCGTCTATCCCAAACTTATACCTGAGTCGATCGAGTAGTGTTTGGTGGTCGATGGTGTCGAAAGCAGCGCTCAAGTCTACGAACACCAAGAGAGTGACGTGTTGACGATTCATGTTGAAGAGGATGTCGTTACGGACACGCAGTAGGGCAGTTTCAGTGCTGCAGTTGCGACGGTAGGCAGATTGGAGATCAGGGAAGAGGTCGTGAGCCACGATGTGTGAGAGGGTCTGCTGTGCAACCGCTCTTTCGATGAGTTTCGACAAGAACTGGAGGCTACTGAGTGGCCGAAAGTTCTCCTTAATAAGGTCAAGGTCCGCTTTCTTTAGTTTCGGTTTAACAAGCGCACCCTTCCATTCAGAAGGAAATTCCCCCTTTTGCAGTGACAGGTTGATCGTGCGTGTAATTACAGGTAGTAGTTCTTCCAAGCATTCCTTTAGTAGACCAGTTGGAATCGGGTCACTGGGGCAAGATTTAGTTGGTGCCTCGGCAATGAGCTTCTTGACTGATTCAGTTGTCATAGGAGTAAAGTTGCTGAAGGGATGCGATCCAGAGAACCTTTTTCCAGATGGAAGGTGGTTTGCTGATAGATGTGTCAGTGAATCGAGGTCGGCTCGAATGTCGGAGATCTTACTAATGAAGAACTCACCCAAGTCGTTGGCCTGTTGTGCTGGGCTTGAGTGAGGAGGAAGAAGTTCTAGTTTCGGTGTCCCTAACAAGGCATTGGCAGCCTTAAAAAGGTAGCGCTGATTGTCACTGTTCTCTGAGACGAAATCCTTATAGTGAGCAGTTAGCTATGGAGCGTGCTTGTTCAGAATCGAAGCGCATGTAGTGTTGTACGAGGAGACGTATTGCTTTCAACTTCATGTTTTCTCGTTCGTGCATACGTTTTTTTTAAATCTGAAGTAATCCATGGGGATCTTTTTGAACGGACCCGCTTTGTTCATAGAGGAGCGTGAGTGTCAACAACATTTAAGAACTTAATTTTCCACTCACGCCACATATCATATCAGTTTTGAGAAGCAATGTCACTGCGAAATCGGTCATGATTGAAATTTTTAAAACTTCTGTAATTAATAGTTTGTGTCTTTTGGAAACGGCTCCAATCGACAGCTTTCTGTAAGAAAAAATGAGATTATGGTCGCTGATAATGACATGACAAACTCCACAACAGATTACTTTATCGGGGTAGTTAGTATATATCAGATCTATTAGAGTACATGTTGTGTCAGTGACGCGTGTAGGCTGGTGAAGGCCATATAGGTCAGTGATGTCCAATAACGGGCGAGAATTATTGTCAGACATTGAAGCCATGTTGCAATTTATATCCCCCATTGAAAAGAATTCGACATTTTCGGAATCAAGACGTCCATTAAGATTCTCTAGAGATGAGAATACTTCATTGGGAGAATTTGGTGGCCTGTACCACGTGACAATAATAAACGGTTTTGAATTCGGTTATCTGATTTCAAGACACGAAACTTTCTAGACTGTTTATATTTAGATCTGTGCGTACAGAGAAGTTAATGGCGGTTTTGATATAGAAGCAAACACCCCCGCCATTTCTATTTCTGTCGCGTCGTACTATCTGGTATCCGGGTATATAGATTTCAGAATTCAGTATACCTTCATCCAGTCTCGTTTCATTGATTGAGATAACATCTAAAGGATAATTGGCAAGGAGAATTCTAAGTTCATCGATATGCATAGTCAAGCTAGTTATGTTAAAAGAAGCCATTTTAAAACCACGTTTGGTGGGCAAAAAATTATTGGTAAGATCCGGTGGGGTATCTTTCGTAACTTCATTTATCATGTGTAATGGTTCTCTCGGAAGACACAACAATTCATTAGGAATTCAAACATTTTTAACATAACTAACAAAATCAGAGGCAAACACCTTGTTTCCGGACAAATTGAAATGAAGGCCGCTTGAATTAAGGTGTTCACTAGTAATATTAGGATGAGATAATTTTCCAATCATTTTGATTGGCAAACGTTCTTAAAATGTTATTAACTTGTTTAACCTTTGAGTGCAACAGATCTTAGTAAGAAGTTCGAGATTGTTACCTTCATGTTGGAAGATTCAGCTTCAATTAAAAATTTCCTAGATCAACAATTCTGCTGAACGAACCTTCCTAGAGTCCGAGTTCTTCAAATCATTTGTTCCCACGTGAAGTATAATCTCTTCAGGGTGATGCTTACTTGTAGGTTTGATGTAATCAAACATGACCTCAACAGAGGCCCCAGGAAAAGCTTTAACCACCGTTTTGACTTTCATACTGTTAAAACTCACATAACATTTTATACACCGGCAAGAAAAAGTGTATTTATTACAAACTTGCGAACATACATAATAGGCACCTTAAGCAACAGACATTTTCGTTGACGACGGCGACGGGACGACCGATAAGACGACCGATAAGACGACCGATAAGAAACTGGGGCTAGAACGGCTTCAAGTTGCGGTCGCGACAAAAAGTTACCATCCTTAAGCAAAGCGCGCGAAAACGTGACGCCGCGCCCGGCGAGCTTTCGCAGAGTTGGCGGCAATTTCATAATCCATCACAAAGCTTTCGATTACTTTGCATTTCGCCGAGGTTATGTCCAGCTTAAAGGAAACGCGAGATTTACTTTTAGTTTCCTGTGTTAAAGGAATCATAAACGCAAATGAATTTGCCATTCTTTACGACGTAAATATGTCAAAAAATCCACTATTTCCGTACGACAACTATGACGAATTCTCACTGGACAATTTCAGCGAAGAAGGATGCATAGCTGAATTTCGTGTTGAGAAAAATAATTTGCCCGTTTTGGCAGATGCCCTTGGAATTCCACCTGTTTTTCGTTGCTCACAGAGGTCCGTGTTTGAAGGAATGGAAGGCTTGTGTATGCTGCTTAAGAGCGGCCGTCTGTAAATATCGAGAATTCGCCGTCAAAACTGAAATTTTGAATTCCTTCATATTTGGTCAGAAAAACCCCTTTGGTAAAACATTTATGAAAATTATAATCAAAGTTTCCAAAGAGTTTCCTTTTTGGAGAAACTGGGCAAAAAGTGAAATGCCGTGTGAACGTCACAGCCGACATCAAAAATTCGTGCGAATTAGCACGTTTTCAAATCACTTGGAAATAAAAACGGGTCAACTTAACGCGATAATCTTTTGCAGGTGAGTGAGGTATCACCAGATCAACCCGAAAATGTAAAACTATTTGAAAATACTGATTTTTCACACATCGGGTTTAAAGCGCCGAGATTCCTAGTCTTGGCGCATAGGAAAACGCTGAAAATTAAGGAAACTTTAAAAGTAAAAATCGCATTCTGGTACATCGAAATTCATAACAAAATCTACATCAGAGGAAAGCTCTATTGCTGTACTTTAACATATAAAAAATCTGGCTTGGGCAATTCAAAGGCCACCGCTTGAGAGAGGTAAACACATTGTGAATTTTAATGTATTTACATAAAAGGAATTGTAACTGTCACGCAAGCATAAGAAAACACATTTTATAAAATCTTAGCTGTGAATGTTGAAAATATTTTCTCAGATACAATATGTAAGGCTAAAATGAATCTTTAATGTATTTTTATCTATTTTAGCTGAAAACTTTGGATAATGTGACAGATAATTAGTAACCGGAACAATTGAAAAGGTCAAGATCTATGTCGAATGTATACATCACGAAAGTAAAAACAAGGCCAGGGCAATTGAATTTTTTTCTCATTTGCAGATTACATCTGGAAACGTTGCATCGAAAAGGTGCTATTTTAGTGTTTTTTTTTTTTTTTTGCAATTCCTCGTTAAAATGCTGTGTTAGGGAAGTGATGGAGATATCACACTTCAAATAAGTTTAATACGGACACTGTTAAAACAGTCATCCATATAATTAGTCACAAATTAGAAGTGAAAAAAAAGTTACGTGCACCGATCGACCCTAATTTGGCTCCGATGATAACTCATAGAAGCGTATTTTAACAGCACAGTTGCATGAAAAATTCGCGGCAAAAAAAAAAAAATTAATAATAAAAAAATATTTTGTACACGTACAATTGTCCACATGCAATGATATTAATAAGCTTCAAGGCCGCTACCATTCCATTTCTTCACAAGCCTCTTCCGGCACACTCTTTTTAGGCTCTATTTGAGGCCTTTTACGTTCGGATTCCATTTAGTCAACAACTCTCTTTTTTCTTTTTGGAAGCAGAGAGTAACGTCCGTAGGAAGAATTGGGGAGGGGGGGGGGGGGGTGGAGGGATTGATACGAAAGGTAAGTTTCGGAAGAAGAGGAAACAAAACTTTTAGCTGAAATAACAAATTCTTTAACAGTCATTTCCTACCGCTCAAAGCTACTAGCGCGAGTCTAAATTCATACAGGTACATTCCTGAACCAATTCTTGCAACAGGCTAACATACGCTGCTTTTCCCCGTACTGGTGGAACAGGAACAAGGAGCCCAAGCTCCGTCAGAATTGCAGGTCTCCCAATTTCAACTGGTAGAGAGTTTGCTTAACCAACTCACTCAAATTATTTTGAGCACAGACTATGGGATAAGCCAATTTTCATTCTACCCAACTCTTGTTTCCTAGCGGCTTAACGCTACAGGATATTAGAAAGTCGTTCAACTTTGACTTATTCTGGTCTGCGTCATCCGTTTTACTAACAGAAGAGGCTGTGCAAGTAGTTTCTGAACTAGCAATGTAAGTGATATCGTGACTATCTAACGTTAGATATTGCGGAAATTTTTCAGCGTTTTCGTCTGAGGTGCTACTGCTATCGCTATCCCTCTGAGAAAACGAGGGAAACAAAACAATCAGACTAGAATACACTGAGTTTTGTATCCAGTATCATTAATAACTGTCATGTACTTACTTTCGGACATTTAAAGAAAGAAGGGATCGGATACCGCTTCCCACTCAAGATTAATGTCAAAAAGGTTTTCTTTTTAGCCAAGAAAGGTGGGTGCATCTTTTTCTCTTATCACTGTCACTTGCATCAGTCATGAATAGCAAAGTAAACACGACTAATATCACATATCTTTTCCAAGGAAATGGTGTTTTGATCCTCTCTTTGGTTTGATACCTCCGGCACTCACGTCGTGGTTAAGACAATATCCGTGAAATCCATCGGGCCTGAGCTTGATCTTTTGATTGTCCTTCTCCCCCAAAAGAACCTTTCGGCTGCTTTTCCATCTCCAGGCGCGGGCCATCGTTTTACGGGAATCGGTGAGATTTTCCATAATGAATAATGTAGTTTTAATAAAAAGAAAAACTTTCCAAGTTGAAATCTGAGGAGAATGGAGCTGGCCAATATCCTGTCTGAATGACTCAGAGTCCTAGGAAACGGGAAACTCGCCCTTTACTGTCTTAGACTTGAGTACAGCCATTCCAGGCGGAACAGCACAGTGCCTTTTATTGCACCGCCAACGAAGATCCGTAACATCGCGACGGCGTTGATCCGAAATCAAACGGATCGTGGCTCATCAAAGAAACCACTGACTTCTTGCCCAGATTGGATAAATCGGTTCCTTTGATGCTTCATGATCCGTGTTATCTCGGATCACAAATCCAAATCCGAATTATGTTAAAGGAACGCGCCTTCAGGGAAATTTCGATTGAGTTGTATTCAGTACTAGTGTTACTTTCGTGTTGTTTACGTTTGACATGGATTTTGACCTTTCGGTTACGAATTTAGTAGTTGCTTTACCTGGAATTTTCAGCTACAATGGATAAAAATATATGAGAAATTCATTAGGCCTTAAATTTCGCATTTGAGAAAGGGTTTTCTACATCCACAACTAAGATTTTATAAAAAGTATCTAAGAATGTGCTTTCCTGTGCTTGCGTGACAGTTACAATTCATTTTATGTAAACACATGAAAATTCACAATGCGTTTACCTCTCTCAAGCGGTGGCCTTTGAATTGCCCAAGCCAGATTTTTTATATGTTAAAGTACAGCAATAGAGCTTTCCTCTGATGTAAATTTTGCTATGAATTTCGATGTACCAGAATGCGATTTTTACTTTTAAAGTTTCCTTAATTTTCAGCGTTTTCCTATGCGCTAAGACTAGGAATCTCGGCGCTTTAAACCCGATGTGTGAAAAATCAGTATTTTCAAATAGTTTTACATTTTCGGGTTGATCTGGTGATACCTCACTCACCTGCAAAAGATTATCGCGTTAAGTTGACCCGTTTT
>OX453272.1:14866087-14886087 GCA_949710005.1 Ricordea florida
GTACTCCAAGAAGTCGTTCCGAGGTTGTCCAGTTTATGATGTTGTTTCCAAGGTACAGGGCTTGGATAGGTCCAGTAAATTGATGCCGTTGCATGACCATTGCTTTACACTTTTCTGGGTGTGGTACTAATGAATTCCTGTTGCACCATTTCTTGAATTCTACTAGAACACTATTTAGTGTGTTTGTTAATGCATCAATTGTTTCAGCAACACAGAATATTGTTGTGTCGTCTGCGTACAAGTAGGATTCCGCTGAACTTAATGCCTTTGGGAGGTCATTTGTGAAGAGTGAGAATAGTGTAGGTCCCAAGACTGATCCCTGGGGAACACCGTGAGGTATGAGCTGTGTATCTGAGTCGCATCCGTTGATCCTGACAAACTGTCTTCGTTCTGTAAGATAATGCTTTAACCACAACCATATATCTCCTCTAACTCCAAGGTCGTACAGTTTTTGTAGTAATATGTTATGTGACACAGTATCGAAAGCCTTGGTGAAGTCGATAAATAGTATTCCCACGAACAGCTTTCTTTCTACTGCTACTCTCCACTTCTCTGTTATATGTATTAGAAGCTGCTCCGTTGACTTTCCCTTCTTGTACGCCCATTGTCTGCTGTCGAGTAGATTTTGCCTGACCGCATATTCGATGATACTCCTTGCAACACATGATTCCATTAGTTTACTGGGGATACTGAGCATAGATAGTGGTCTGTAACATGTTCTGTCTTCCTCACTTCCCTTTTTAAACACTGCACTGATTCTGGCTGTTTTCCACTGATCGGGTGGCTTACAAGCTTTTGCACTAAGTTCAAATACTCTCTGGAGAGATGGAACAATTGACTTCCCCGCATACTTTAAGAGAAGCGCTAATATTCCATCCGGCCCCGTAGCTTTCTTCCCTTGTAACTTACAAATCTTTTCCTCAATTTCTTGTTGTCTAATAGTTATATTAGTGAGAGTCAACGTATCTGTATTTTCACTGTGGACTTGCAGTGGCTGGATTTCGTCCGCAGGACCAATCAATTTTTCGGCAACGGTACAAAAATAATTATTCAGTAGATTTGCTTTTTCGGTGTTATCCACTGTAAGGGTTCCATCATCTTTCTTTAATCGGCGAGCTTGTCGGTTTACTTTTGTTGTTCCTGATGCCTTTTTCAGTAACCTCCAATAAGCGGCAGCGTTTTTAACTTCGTCGAATAAGTTGGAATAGTATTCAGCTTTCGTCATTGTTGATACTTTATTTCTAAGACTTCTGTATTCTTCCCACAATAGTGGGTCGTTGAGATTTCGTGCCTTTTTAAGTGTCTTGTATCTTTGATTCATAGTTATTCTGATTTCCTTTGTTATCCAGGGCAGGCTGTTACTGCGTACTTTTATTTGTTGAAGGGGGGCGTGTTCGTTGCATATTTCTGTGAAGAGCAAATTCCATGCATGGTAAACGTCACTCGGGTCGTCGAAGACTTCGCATACGTGGAAAGGCGTGCGTGCAATTTCACTTTGGAATTTCCTTTCATCAAACTTATTAAAATTCCTAATGGTAATTATTTTTGGCGGATCTCTTGGGACGCTCATTGACAGGGTCGCATAAATCATGTCATGATCTGAGATACCCAGAGGACATATGCCCTTTTGTTTGACCAGGTCCTTTCTTGTCGTAACAATAGGTTCGATCAGTGTTTTGGAATGACTAGTAATCCTTGTCGGTCCCTCAATCACATTTAGCATATTATACTGTTCGAAAATCCCTTTCAACTTGTTTCCTTCGCAGAATATTTCACCATGTTCGTCTTGTAGAAAGTTACTATTAAAATCTCCAAGGAGTACTATATTTGAGAATTTCATCCAAGCCTTTTCAAGAAGTCTTGGAAACGCTGCAAAGAATTCGTTGTTTTGATTTGGTGGTCGATATATAGTTCCTATCAGGGTGTCTCTTGAGCCAGCCTTTACTTGCATACATATCCCTTCCACTTTCTCTTCTTCCAAGTCCGGACGATGAATAGTTTTCAATGACTCGCGATAATATAACACACAGCCACCGCCGTGCCTCTCTGATCTGTCTCTTCGGATGAATTTGTAATTTTCAATTTCTATTTCTCCATCAGCGATTTCACTTTTTAAATGCGTTTCTGTTACTCCAAAAACATCAAATCGGCAGAGCTTTAGTAAGATTCTTAATTCGTCCACTTTATTTCTTAAACCACGGACGTTCAGGTGGGCTATTTTAAGATGTTTTGCATTTGTAGCAAGTTTATGAACTATGTCTTGGAGGTATTCGTCATTGTTGTCGTTGATTTGGTTTTTACACTGGATTGTTTGTAGTAATTCTGCGTCGTCAATTTCGTTAAACGGCAATGAACATGATACCTTCCTCCATAAACACGAAGAGCATTCCCAGTAGTAATTTAACCTTGCCATGATCTCGTAGTATACGGCAGGTGTAACTGAGCTGCACTTTATGTGTGATCGTAGTTGACATGTTGAGCAATCGAGGGCTCTGTGAGTTCTTGCTACAGGTTTGCCACACACGGAACAGGGGTTCCTAATGTCGCCTGGGTTTAATTCGATATCCCCTGCCCTGATTAAGTCAATGTTGAATGTAGCGTTTGAATTAGAGTAATAGCCCACCTTTCCTTGTAAGTATCTTCGTTTCAGATACCTTCTCGTTCTGACTATAGTCGACATTATTCCCTGCGCTTTATTATCCCATCTCGACAGGAAAGCTTCACTGAATAAGCTAGAAAGAGCTTCAGGGCTGAGTGGTATAAGCTTGTAGGCATTATAGGTTCTTGCAGTTAAGCCCGACCAGTTGGGATGGCTTAGAACAAGTCCAACTATCAGAGCCAAGAATTTTACGTCCGCCATGTGCACGTGCTTGACATAAACATAGTTTTGCATCTGTTGTAGTTGTTGCTGCATCTGCTGTTGTTGTAGTTGGTGTTGTTGGTTCTGTTGCTGTAGTTGTTGCTGGACTCCCCCCACATGGAAATCATCTGCTGTTGTTGTTTCTGTTGCTCAGTTAAAAGCGACTGCTCACTTTTCTTAGCCTCAAGCTCTTCTCTTTTAAACCTAAACTCCATCTCACTATGCTCTTTTAAAAACTGGACTGTGTCGCTGCCACCTCTTCTCTTTTTACACCGCTTCTCGTCCGCTGACCCATCTGGATCGGATTTCCTCTTCTTAGAAGCACAGAGAGTTTCCATTGACATTGTCTACATCTCCTCTGCTGTTTCTTTGTCCTTTTCTAGTTTTTTCGCCTTGCTTTGGTTGTCAAGCTGGACCTCTTGATCAGCCGCTTCCCATTTTGCTATGATTTCTTCAAGGGCTGAATCAAGCTCTGAATCTTCAGGGGAGATGCCAGTTCCATTTTCAATTTCATGTTTTCGTTTCTTGGCTTTTTTCTCGAGGATGCCGAAACGATCTCTAACAGCTCTCTGTGACACTGTGAACCCTGGATGAATATTCAGATTTGTCGCTATTTGGCTCCACACCGAACCACGTTCTTTTGAGCCAGCCCTATATTTAAAGGGCTCACAAAGAAGGATTTCTCGGGCTAGCATCACATCTTTTTGTTCTGTCCACTCCATCTACAAAGTGAAGATAAACGATATTTGAAAAATAAATCGATGGAATTAAACCTTATACTAATAAAAATAACGAAATAATTTAAGTTTATAAACTTTGCCAGCTTTGAAATGTCAAATGTAAAGAACAGAAATTATTTTACACGTAAATCGTGTATTGCTAAAGTAATTAATTGGATTTTTAACGAAAGTTTGTATCACCACTCATTGAGAAAAAATTAAAAGAAGGTGTATTTATTTTTAGACTGCCAAGATTACACACACAACTTATCACAATAAGCATAGATTTTGAACAGAATCTCAGCTCACTGCGTTTTCCATTCGACACATTGATCGGCCGCTCAAATACAGAAGTTTTGCCTCCTATTTTGATAAAGTACCATAAAGAGCATTCTGCAAAAATGCAACAATCTCGTATGTACAAGAACTAAAACTCAGGCGAGAAAATTTGGTAGCGCGAAGTTTGTCAGCTGGTAAACATTGCAAAATAGACGTACACACTGTTCGAATACAAATTCCTTTGAGTCGATTAAAAAAGCCTCTATGTTAAACGAAATACCAAGAAGAAGGGTTTGCCAGAATTAATCAATGTTATTCAAGCTATAGCAATCTATGGGTTGTACGTTGAGAAAATCGGAAAAGAAAAGTAATTATACTAAGCGGCATTACGTTGAATGAAAACAACCTCTTCGCTCAAGGCTAGTTTGACATGCGAAAAACAATTTTTCAGTAAAAAAAATGAGTCCAAGAATACTTCCAAAACATTGTTTTAAGCATAAAGGCAATCATTGTGCATGGTTCGGCATCAAAATAGCACAAAAGTAAGCTAAGAGGGATCAAAACAAAAGATTAAGTACTCACGTTTTCGTCGCGACGTGAAACCCCACGTTCTCACGTTCTCGACTTCATGACAACGTGATGTCACAACTTGCTGTACATGCGCAGTGACATCTCAAAAGAAATGTCACGTTTCCGGTTGCCGTCGTGAGGCCGGCGACGTCTGTTTTTAAAGGTGCCTAATCAAGGACTTGGGCCCACTTCATGTAGTTGTCACGAGATATAATTCTTGATATATACGCCACCAAATATAACATGAGTCACAACACATACCTTTATTGTCAGTGAAGGCCAGCATATTTGGTGTCAATCTTGCATTCTTGAATTCACCCTGTAGGTGAACCCTCAGGGATTAGGCAAGATCGTCATATAGAGACATGTGCTGGCCACCCTCGGGGAATGCATACCTATCCAGGTTCTGTAACAAACCTGAATCTGCCAGTATACCTGCATCATGTCGTCTGCCCCCTGCAAGTCTAAATGTTATTTACTGAATTGCAGTGTCATTAAAATAATGGATAAAACGGTGAGGAACTATTCAGCTGGTTGGGTCAAGCTATTGAAATCTGCTGTAAAAATATAATAGCAGAAGTAGCTGATATTCTTATACTGTACATCAGTAAATACTGGGATAATACATGTGTCAAAGAAAAAAACAGTCTATTGTTGTACTAGTAATATATATATATATATATATATATATATATATTGTTGGTGGGAGAGGGGGCAACAGTTTATTTATTTTATTTTTTATTTTTTTGGTTTTGCCTTTTTTCCACATACATTAACCAGGTACCTACTGATGTACAGCAAGAATACCAGCATAACGGTAGGCTAACCTACAGGTCCATAAAGGTTTCCAAGTCCATTTGGCAATATCATCGATTAAAATTTCGAAGAGTGCACTCTTTTGTGCCCGTTATAGACTGCTCGTTGATTTTCTCCCCGCCTTGAAATTGGGCGAGCAGTTCCATCTTAAAGTCCAAAGTAACTTTCTAATGCACCTCCTTTCTGATGAATGGCTGCTACATACATGTAGGTGTTCAGGGAAGCAGGAGAAAGAATGTCATGGTTCCATTCTGTAATTCTGCAATCGTGATCTTCATATAAACAATTTAAAACAGCATTTGTTATCATGCAGAATTCGGGAACTGGTCTTCCAAAACGTTGGATTGGATCATATCTTCGTAATGACAAGGGTATGTTGTCCTTTTTAGAAGCATGCAAAGTCCTTCAATTTTAGAAATAGCAGTTCTCTGGGTGCCTCTGAAGACCTCAGGTACTTGACGAATGTCAGCGTGGGATGTCGCTTTTCTCGATGCAACTTGCACTCGGGCTCTTCAATGCTGTCCAAGTTAAAGCGATCGTATTCGTTGTAGGTAAAAATAATACGAAAGAGGTGTATTCTTCAAGCAAGAGAGGTAATTCTTCAGAAATGTATCCTTGTTTAAAGCTTAGGGGAAGCATGTCTCTGACCTCTTGAAATTCGGTCATGCTTACTGTCGGGAACAGAAACGACGGTCGTGCTCCCGCGGAAGCTTAACTTTAATTTTGGCGCCACGAACCCTGTCTTCGACCCAGTTTGCCGCGGAAGAGGACGGCGTCCGTGGCTCACGAACGTCTGCTGGTTAAGGTCTCTATTCGCGCCCAACTGTCGTTCGTTATTTCCCTTGAGGCCACCTACGGTGTAGAATACAGTATTTTGCTCTCTTTTATTCGCTCGATCTTCCTCTTTTTTCCCGTTTTTTAAGTAGAAAGGGCATGAGTACCTCCCAATTAGTAAACATCGTAAGACGAGCTCGACCTCTAATCGGCCGAGGGAAATAACAACGTCTGGTTCCAGCGTGTCTTTATCAGAGCAGCATGAACGACGCGATGAACTTCGACTGAAAGACCCTTAACCCAAACACCAGAAAATCAGGATAATGGAGGATGGAGGTTGAACTTCTCCGCATGTACATTCCCCTTCCTCTACGTCAACATCCTCTTCAAGTCCGAGCAGTTCGATGCCGCCGACCGTCGTAGCGCTGATTCGAAGGGTTTCAAGAAGCGATCATCACAGTTCAATTTCCTGCTTGAAACCCGTGAATTTGGCCTCGGCGCTAAATAGAGAAGATACGTCGGCTGAAATAGGTAATAGCCCGTGTACTTACGATTTCACGCAAACATAGGAGATCCGTTTAGAAACCCAAAAGCAATTCTTTCAGAACCACATGGAGTGAGCTCAAAGGCGGGAAAATCCAGCACCGCCGGCATCCAAGCGCCTTCCCAAGGAGCTATCGGTAAGTCATCATGTAAATTAACCAGTATTCTTGGATGTCAAAATAATATTTGACGGTATTTGTTGTTCTTTCTCTCATTTTTTTTTTGTTTTAGAGGAATAAGATGATGTGTGCCACACCTACTAAAAGCGTATTTGTAAGTAGACCACTTTCAAAAATACCATACTACTCTTTCTTGTCCCTTCAAAATTGTGGTAATGCATCCATGTTAGACCCACCAAGCGTCCCGAAATTCTAATTTACATATCGTTGCTTGAAAATCGAGCTTACCCACGTTTTACCCTGTTTACCTTCATTTACCCCAAGTTACCCATGTTTTACCCTGTTTACCCTCATATACCCCAAGTTGCCAACGTTTTACCCTGTTTACCCTCATTTACCCAAAGTTACCCACGTTTTATCCTGTTTACCCTCATTTACCCCAAGCTGCCAACGTTTTACCCTCTTTACCCTCATTTACCACAAGCTACAAACGTTTCAGCCTGTTTACCCTCATTTACCCCAAGTTCAACACGTTTCACCCTGTTTACCCTCATTTACCCCAAGTTAAAAAACTTTTACCCTGCTTCCCCTCATTTACCCCAAGTTACCCACGTTTTACCCTGTTTACCCTCATTTACCCCAAGTTACCCACGTTTTACATTGTTTACCCTCATTTACCCCAAGTTACCCACGTTTTCACCTGTTTACCCTGATTTACTCCACGTTACCCACGCTTCACCCTGTTTACCCTCATTTACCCCAAGTCGCCAACGTTTTACACTGTTTACTCTCATTTACCCCAAGTTACTCACGCTTTAGACTGTTAAACCTGCTTTACCCCAAGTTACCCACGTTTAATCC
The DNA here is from genome assembly GCA_949710005.1 of Ricordea florida. NCBI lineage: Eukaryota > Metazoa > Cnidaria > Anthozoa > Corallimorpharia > Ricordeidae > Ricordea > Ricordea florida. Next base: position 14,873,629 of record OX453272.1, read on the forward strand.
TGTTTACCCTCCTTTACCCCAAGTTGCCCACGTTTTACACTGTTTACCCTCATTTACCCCAAGTTACCCACGTTTTACCCTGTTTACCCTCATTTACCCAAAGTTCCCCACGTTTTACCCTGTTTACCCTCATTTACCCCAAGTTCCCCACGTTTTACACTGTTTACCCTCATTTACCCCAAGTTACCCACGTTTTACCCTGTTTACCCTCATTTACCCCAAGTTGCCCACGTTTTACCCTGTTTACCCTCATTTACCCAAAGTTCCCCACGTTTTACCCTGTTTACCCTCATTTACCCCAAGTTACTCACGCTTTAGACTGTTAAACCTGATTTACCCCAAGTTACCCACGTTTCACCCTGTTTCCCCTCCTTTACCCCAAGTTACCCACGTTTTACACTGTTTACCCTCATTTACCCCAAGTTACCCACGTCTTCCCCTATTTACCCTCATTTACCACAAGTAACCCACGTTTTACCCAGTTTCCCTCAGTTATCCCAGGTTTCCCACGTTTTGCCCTGTTTACCCTCGTTTAGCCGAACTCGGGGTAAATAAGGGTAAACAGGGTAAAACGGTGGCAACTTGGGGTAAATGAGGATAAACAGGGTAAAACGGTGGCAACTTGGGGTAAATGAGGATAAACAGGGTAAAACGTGGGTAACTTGGGGTAAGTGAGGGTAAAAAGGGAAAAACGTGGCCAACTTTTGTTAAATGAGGGTAAAGAGGATAAAATGTAAGCAACTTGGGGTAAATGAGGGTAAACAGGGCGGGTAAAACGTCGGATACCTGTGGTAAATGAGGGCAAACAGGGTGATACCTGGGCAACTTGGGGTACAAAAGGGTAAACAGGGTGAAAGGTGGGCAACTTTTGGTAAATGAGGGTAAAGAGGATAAAACGTAAGCAACTTGGGTAAATTAAAGTGAACAAAGTAAAAAGTGGGCGACTTTGGGTAAATGAGGGTAAACAGGGGGAAATGTGGGCAACTTGGAGTAAATGAGGGTAAGCAGGGTAAAACGTGGGCAACTTGGGGTAAATGAGGGTACACAGTGTACAGCAGGGGTAACTTAGAGTAAATGAGGGTAAACAGGGTAAAACGTAGGTAACTTGGGGTAAATTGGGGAAAACAGTGTAAAGCGTGGGCAACTTGGGGTAAATGAGCCGAACTCGTGGTAACTGAGGGTGAACAGGGTAAACGTGGGCGACTTGGGGTAAATGAGGGTAAACAGGGTGAAATCTGGGCAACTTGGAGTAAATGAGGGTAAGCAGGGTAAAACGTTGGAAACTTGGTGTAAATGAGGGTAAGCAGGGTAAAACGTAGGCAACTTGGGGTAAATGAGAATAACAGGGTTAAACGTGGGCAACTCGGGGTAAATGATGGTAAACAGGGTGAAACGTGGTTAACTTTGACTAAATTAGGGTAAATAGGGTAAAACGTGGGTATCTTGGGTTACATGAGGGTAAACAGGGTGAAACGTACGTCACCTGCAGTAAATTAGGGTAAACAGGGTAAAACGTGGGTAACTTGGGGTAAATGATGGTAAACAGGGTGAAACGTGGTTAACTTTGACTAAATGAGGGTAAACAGGGTGAAACGTGGTTAACTTTGACTAAATGAGAGTAAACAGGGTTAAACGTAGGTAACTTTGGGTGAACGTGGATAATTTGTTTTAAAAGAGAGAAAACGGAGCGAATTGTGGATAACTTGAGGCAAATATGGGAAATCAGGGCGAAACATGGGTTACTTGGGGTAAATGGTGACACGCTGTCTGTCAAGTGACGATATGTAAATTAGAACTTCGGGACGCTTGGTGGATCTAACATGGAGGCATTACCCAAAGACAGCGGGTTTTGTGATTTTAGCGCGTGATTTCATCGATGCCTTTTTCTCGTCATTTTCAAATGCAAAAAGAACAAATCAAAATCAATTGGATGAGGCAGAAAATTGAAAAGTTAGTTTGCTCCATGTACAGTTTTATTGAAACCACTTGCACAATGTTTCGATAATATTAAGTTTATCCGCAATCGCCGTTTTTAAAGTATGAGTTTTCGATTTATCGATGAAATCTCTCTCTACGCCCTGTTCCCTGGATGCTGAAGTGCTTACAGAAAACCGTACGAATTATACATGAAATTTGAGATATCCACTTTAATTTTTGTACAGTATCTTTCTTGATGCATCAGCTTACAACGGACCGGTTGCACATTCTTACCTCAATAACTTAGTCAGGAGATATTTCCATACATTTCTTTGTTGTGTTGTGTTCGCTTCCACGATAAATTTATCGCAGAATTTGCTGATCGCTGCCTCAAATGTCTCCAATGTCTAGCGATGAAACGCCGTAATGCCTAATCGAATAGATACAGTAATCATAAGCTACATTGTACTGAAATTTATTAAAGCCAGTGGCCATTATAATTTCTACATAGTAAACGTTGAAAGGGTATTAAAGAGCTATAAACTACGATTAAAAACTGTACATCCATGATAAAAAATGCCTTTTTATGCTTTTTAACTTAACAGAAGGCCTTAGAAGATCGCTTTGTCTAGTGACTCTGATTGAAATATCTCTATTGAAATCAAAATAATCCATAAGTAATATTTGAGGGCAGTGCTTATTTAATCACTTCTATACGAACTTTAATACGTGCTTTTCGCGTCTTTCTTCTAGCGTATCATATCTAAGGCTATGAAGCGCTTTCGCTTCGGCACTTGAAAACATCGATAGGAGTTGTATAAAGTCCGTAATGGGCTGCAATTAGCTTCACACATCCAGGTTAAAATGCCTCGATTGCAATTGCAGCAAAACATTGAAAACGTTCTAATAGAAAATGATCTTCGCTCACCTTCTGTCACACGAAGACCAAGGTTTCCGAAGTATTTTTGCAATGGCACAAAAGGAGTAAAATAGACCTTATTCGCATGTACATTTTGATTTCCTAATACAGATCATATGACGAAACTCAGGAGATTTGGTCCTTTGTCTTGTTCATTAAAAAGAGTGCAGGCAGACATATTCATGATTGCATGCGCGCATGTCATGCGATTTCTTGCAACTAATTCCGGTCGTTTTGTAAAATTAACACAGAATTCATTGAAATTTAACCCAGTTTTCAAGTATCCAAGCGTTTAGAACTCAATGAAATTTTAATAAAACAATTATTCCATGAGATTAGTGATAGCCTACTCGGCGCTACGTGCCTTGTTTGCCGTTTGCCGTTTGCCATCTCAAATCCAACGCGCGCTCATGGAATAGTCATCCATTCTTTTCAATTTCAATTTATCCAAATCATAGGCAATATGAAGTTTTAATGAAAGAAAGGAATAAAGTTCAATCAAACACCGTGGCGTCCGCAACTTTTTCTTTTAGTCGAATTTTACTGTGCCCATTCTGGAAATAATCACATCCGGGATTTACATATTTGGAATCTATCAACATATGATACTCAAGCGGTAAAACAGAATAGACTTTCTAATGAAATTCTCGTGAAATTCCGCACAAAAAGTTTCAGAATAGCAATTAATTACTACTTTGATGAACTTTCAGAAAAGATGACGGGAAGTTCCTCATTTTCCGGAACGTTCCTCAAGATTGCCGAGCATAATCTGTCCAGGCCTAGTGGGGACAATAAAACTACAAATTAGCGGAAATCCTCCCAGCAATTGCAATATTTAATGGGCATTCTTTAAACTCACGCGTAGAAACAAAAGGACTTTTTTTATTCAGTATCTGCTACGTTCTTTTACTCTATCAGTGAATCATTGACTTCTTAATTTATTTTTCCCGCCACAAACGCAGGAACCTACGCGGTTTTTGATGACGTGCGTGTTGATGGAACTTGAAAAGTCCCTAAAACTCCACGATGGATAAGTGCCAGTGCCCGGTAAGAGAATGTCCGTGAGAAGTTCGACCGTACTGTTAACAAGAATGTGATTGCATGCGACGTAAAATTTCTGTCATCATTTTTTAAATTCGTAACAGATTATCTATTTAACTTTATAAAGATCTTCAATCGACATTGCTTGTGCTCTTGCCAACTCACGTGTGGTTCCTTCACCGAGCACAAGAAACTTCATGTCAATCTGTTCAGAAAGAAAGAAAGAAGATCGGTTAAAATGGCAATCTCGTGTGTATTCATTGGGCAATCAGTACAAATCCAGTAACGTTGAGTGTTTTCCTAAAACAAAGATAACCGCTGAAGAGGGTGGAAGGGATAATCTCCTTAAGAACCCGCACAGGGCGGACTCTTCTAACCTGAAAGTTGCCAAAGTGGACACAATAGCTGACCCACAAACTGTACCTTAAATAAATCTCGCCAGGCATCTGAAATCGCTCGTTCAAACTTGGCAAGTTCGTACTCTGTCTTAAACCATATAAACCAAGATGCTTCGCTGCTTGTGATTTCACTATGCTCGAATTTCTGAAAAACAAAAAAGAGAAAAAAAACGCACAATGCAACGACATTTTGGAGTTAAACGATCGCTACAAATGATAACATAACGCAGTCCACAGAACATGAGGATACTTGAAGGTTTACTGGACTATTACCAAGTGGTCTATCGAGTATTAGTATTAATCTGCTAGCGTTCTATCACAAATGCCGCGCTCTGATTGGCTACGCTACCCACTATCTATTCTGTGATAGATAGTGAGTAGCGTAGCAGTGTGCCCTTGCTAACAAAATGGCGGCCGCTTCTTCACGTTTTCGAAGGGTCCGTGAAAAAAATTTAGACAGTTTACTGGTTGAAGCTGTTCCAGAAAAGACAGTTTTGAACTACTAGTAGATTTATACTAAAACAATTATATTATTCGCTGTCGTGATAGAAATGTCGAGCTTATAATCTTATTGTTTAATAGTAGAAACCACGTCGCATTCTCTGACGAATCCTTCACTCTGATTAGCTAACACATTCACTATATATTCTGTGAAAGATGACAAGGCGAAAATGCCCGCGTTTGAAAGACCATGCACCTTGTAAGTTAAAAACAGTAAATATTGGTATAAAATCGACTGTAGTATTTTAGTTGGTTTCTACTTACACCATTGGGCTACTCGTTTTCGTTTTTTATGAGTGAAATCGTCGACTTTTTAAACAATAGTGTGTTCCTGTCGAGGAACTATCGGCTCATAGTTGACCCGCGGAAATTCAAGAACATCAAATTTGCAAGGGGCAACTATCAGACCAATAGCTCCGAGACATAAACACTCTACTGTCTTTATTGTTCACCACTCAATTTTGAAAAACAGCCAAAACCCACTAAATGCAGATCAATCAAATATCTATTCATGCGTACAGCCTGTCACAAATGTCAATAATTCACAACGTCAGTTGGCTAAGAAATATGGCATAACTGTCAGAACATTCACAGCGTTTTTCCGATCTGCCTTACCTCGTTGCCGTCAAACCGTTCATTTTGAAATAATGACAACCTAAAAAACGGAGTCGCCTCCTTGGTTTTGTTGGGGTACTCACTCATTGACAAAGATAGTTTCATCTCATTCGCTGGCCTCGGCGAAAATTTAATGGTAAACTATAATGACTCCTAGAAACATCGAACTCGTTGTCAAATTGTTAAATAAGACCCGAGGTTGAATAAATTGGCCACGAAATGAGTAAAAAGTCAGAGAAGCTAAGTTTCAAGGGCAATTGCAATATTTCATTTCTAGGCTAATTTTCAATTACTCCATTTACCACCATAAAGGAACCCTTTACTGTTGTTAGAGTCCTCCGACCTTTTTGTCGCTTGCGTACGGCCGTTTACATCGGGATGACTACGTAAAAGTTAACATCATCATATCAGCCTAGATAAACCATTTAACTGACTTTTAACTTAAATCTTTTCTGGTACTGCATTATGGCTCCTTTTAAAGTTGCTCGGTCAGCGACTTCTTTGCGCGTCGCCACACTGCTCTGTCTTCAGTTGTACCAGATGTTGCCCTTTCCCTAAATATCACACCTACTAGTAAATGTCGTACAATTTACCACAAGGCTATTATGAATTTGTTTGAAGGCCTTTATCACTCAGTAGAGATGTACCAGATACTACATTTCAACCAATGATGCGACGAAAACAATTCTTTGGTGGATATGAAACAGACCACCACGTCACTGACACTTGAGCGAATCATTGCTTACCAAAATGCAATAGTTTCTAACGTCGTTATCCACAAAAAGTCTAGTAACGCTTTGAACAGAACATCCACACAGTAGCTGAAAGTTGTCTTCATTTGCATCTGACAGGAATGTAACAATCTAAGACAAGACAAATAGAAAATGAATGAAATCATAAACGAAAAATACAATTGTTTTAAACATGCTGTTGATGCCATTTCAACACTCACTCTGAGCATAACTGTGCAGCGCGCAAAGTAGAGAAAAGAACGATTATGTAGTTTTTATAACGGCTGTTCCTCATTCTTACAAACTAGTAATATAGCCTTCATTCCAAAATGGCCGCCATTTAAATAGGACAATCACATGACTTTTGGAGGGCATATAGTTTATTTGTGCCCCGAGTAGCATCATTTGCGCCCTTGCGCTTCGCGCTCGGGCGCAAATGATGCTACGAGGGACACAAATAAACTATATGACCGACAAAAGTCATGTGATTATCATTATTATCAATACACAAGTCCAAATCGTACAAATTCATTTAATAAGAAAAAAATGTTTAACAGAGATGTAGCATGAAACTATGGTATGGAAAGTTGTTGCTACAATACGATCAGCTAAACAAGAGCCAAATAAAATTCCTTTTTGTTCACAATAAAATGTCAAATATCTAGTTTTAAAAAGATTGGTAACAATGATTAGCAAAAAGACAGTTTATCTTTAAAAAAATAATAGTCTTCCCGTTCACAGGCAATGGACTCAGCTGCAGGGCCGTTAATGCATTAACGGCCCGCTAGGAGTCATTTGCGGCCCGCAAAGCGCGTGTTTTCAAGAGGGCGGTTTTCAATTTGGCCGCGTATCTTGATAATAATATTATTTTGTTTTTATTCAAATTATCCATTGATACCTCGTTCTTAAGCTTACATTCAAAAGAATATTTTACTTTGAACGAGGCATCAAGGTCTAATTTAAACTAGAAATACGACTCCTGCAAAAACCTCGCGAAGCTAGTTTTTGAAGAAGTCACAATGCTTTCATATTTTATTCTTTATTTTTTCTTATGCTGTGTTTGGTACACAATTAGTGACACCTGGTGCAAATTACATGATCAGTATACCGCTCAACACAGTGCTTAAAAATTGACCTTCATTTTGCTCTTTCACTGCCACTGAGATTGCACCAGAGGGAATAGAAGTAAAATTATTTATTATCTTGACAGGGAATACAGAGTCGATAAAGTATCACAATAATATTCACTTAACACAAATTGAAAATGATTGTAAATCTTTTGCAGGTGAAATCTTGAAGAGTTGATATGAATGCTTGTGTTTACCACGGTGTAAAAACCTGTGTTTTTTTTCTTTAGTTTTATTTTCTTAGTCTCTACTGCTTTGTCTTCTTTGTTGTACATCACTTTTGAACACAATATGTTCTTACACAGAGGATGAGTTGAATGCTCCAATTATTTTTTGTTTATGTTTTTTGGTTATAATTGCATGAGATTTATTGTAAGAAGAATCTTCTGATTAGATATTTTATTGTCTACCGCAGTCATTATTTCATTCCCGGGTAACCACAATTGAGAGCATTATGAATAGTGCATGTTTTACTGGTATTGATATTATTATTGTTATATTTTTTATGTTAAACATAATATATTTTTATGGGGTGGGATTCATGTCTTAATTTTGGTAAAGTTATTGTTACTCTACTACTAAAAGCAATACAAAAATCTTCTTAATAGGCTTTCCATCAGAGTTGGTAGTAATCAAAACAGCTCCAAACAATACCATTTCTTCTTAAAGGCTTAGAATCTAGTGCAGTCATTTGTCTAGAAAGTTTGTGTGGAAAATCATTATTGAAAGCATAGGGTATTTAGGAAACTTGAAACACTTGTTACTACATACAGCACACTTGCAATGAATATGTGAGAAAGATCATAAACATTTTGACATTACAAAATTTATTTTCTTCTTTATAAAGTTTTTCCAATGTAAAAGGTTAATTGCATGTTGTGGTTGTTATGAAATATTGATATTTGACATCATAAAAATAAAGTAAACGGCAGAAAGTAACAAAGTTAATATGTTATGTCTAACTTTGCAAATTAAGGCTTGAATTAACATTTCATTTGTGAAAAAAGGGCAGGGGTTCTAGATAGCAATATTATCAGGGGAGGGGGGGGGTCATTGCACTCTAAGGTAAAACTGACTCATTGTGAAAAGGCTATGAAACTTGTTGTCTCTACGCAATATTATTGAAACCTTTCAATCAGAGAATACATACATATCTATATATATATATATCAAAGAGAAATACTACTCAGAATTCAGTAATCACATTTGCTTTATTTTAAAATGATCGCATTGATCACTGATAATATTGCAGAACCAGTATTTTATAGTGACACAGGGTATATATTCTGTTGAAAATGTTTAACATAACTGCTAGATCAAGAAAATTTACAATATTTTCACTATTGCAATGATATCAGATCACATCGTTATAAATGATTGCTATAACAACTGCAACTCTCTGTGTTGGGAATTACTTCAAACTGGAAACGCTATCGTTTTATTATGAAAAATACCTATTTACATTCTCTTGTAATCTGTTGGTCGTCTTCCGATTCCGTTTTAAGACTAATAGAATTATTTTCCAGAGACATCTCCAATCGCTGAAGTCGTTCTTACTCGGTGTCCCTTCTAAGTCGTTTTGCTAAATGTAGTACACCAATATATTTCGTTATGTAATCGTTCACTCATGTCCTGTATTTCTATCAATAACACATTCAAATTCAAAACTAACTTGATTGAATTCCTGGTCCTTTTCTCTGCTGTTTCGTTTGCCTTTTTCTGGAGCGAGCAGTTGTTGTCTTGGCTGCGATTTCTGTTGTTATTCTCCCTGCTGTCGTTTCTCTATCCCTGCTTTGAGTCGTGCTTTCCTCGTGTTGATTTTCACGGTATTCGAACTTACTCGGCGACGATCTCGTGCTAATATTTCTTGAATATCTCGGAGATCACCTTGCTGGGATGTACTTCCAGGACGAGTGAAATCGGTTTCCACAAAATTTACATTACTTTCAAAAAGGTATCACCGAATAATGGCGGAAATTCAGCGTTCTCAAGTGCGTTACTATTGCCAGGTAACCTGGCCTGCGAACGGACACCTTTAAAATATAGATAAACATATATATATATATATATATATATATATATATATATATATATATATATATATATATAAAAACTCTCGGCTCGATTTACTCGGGCTTGCGAGCCACGTGGTCTGACCGGAACCGACACGATTAGTAACCTCGCTTCGCGAGGAATAAAAACATAAGAATATATAAATGGCGGCCATTTTGGAATAAGGCATATAGTATCCACCTGACTTTTTACTATTTATTTAGGGATAGACCATTTTATTTTTGAGGAGAGAGGGGGGAGGAGGGCTGGCAATTACCAGAAGTATAGAAAAAAATCATGCACAGTGGGCCAAGGGAAAAAAGACGGACATTTGCATTTGGAACTCTCCTTAAAAATTCTTGCACAACCCAAAGGGGAAAAAATTCTTAACAAGACAAAATTGCTCAAACCCTCCCCCCCCCCCCGCCCCACTTAAAAATAAAATGGTCCGTCCCTTTGTCAGCCTTAGTTCTTCGTAGTTGCATGACAGTTCATGTCACGAAAGATATTTTGGTACATAGGCAAACTTGACTCTTGAAAAACTCGAGAGGTGTACGTTATTCGAGAACGTTAAATTCCAGGTAAGTGATCAAAATATTTATTAAAAGAAACGCAAATTTAATAACAAAGATATAATAAATTAAACAAAAGCAAGGATAGCTTGAATGTTAGGTGAATGTTCTTGATAAAAACATCCGAAACCCTATCACGACCAATGAATAATTGACCTAAGGTTTGCGTCTACCGACACCGATTGAGAAAGAAAAAACTAAAACTACGAGTTTTGAATCAATTTGAATGAATAATACAACTATTGGATTGGGATTTCGTCTGTAGTTGACTCGAGCTTCGCCACTATCTATCATTACGCGATACTGATCTCGAGTTATAATCTTCTTGTTATATACATAAAGTGTTTTTATGTTGCCATTAATGTTACTTATGCAACTTGACACTGGAATGTTCAGTGACTTTTAAAATTATTGCGTGGTCTGCTCTTTCGTCACATTTCAGTACCCAATCAATCATCCTTGCCCACTCATATGGGAAAACAATAATCCAGTAGAAGTCAAGTTATTTTTGAAAAGACTGTGAAGGGGTCTAAGGAATACCACCTCATAACCTTCAAGAACATTTTTCAAAAGCTGAGGTAGTCTAATAGTTAAATGTGGTGGTGATGGTGGCAAAACAAAGATAAGTATGGAAATACACAAAATCCACCCAGACGAAATAAGCTGGACAATGTGGTTTAAACACCTTCTCCTTGGTAACAGTCAGACAACAAGGCACGCAGTTCATCACAGTGCAGCCCATGTCTTCTTGGCTATCAAACTACAATAAAACAAACGATCTAATGAGACCGAATATTGCATGTACCCTAAGTTTCTGCAAGCACCACAATTCTCTTACACCATTCTATAAAAAAAACAACGTCTATTCCAATATAAGCCTTCAAAAAACGTAATGTAAAACTTGAAAGATGCACATACTGTTTCAGCAACAGCCTGGCAAAGTTTGAATATCCAGTCTGAGGCATCTGACTCAGTTGCTGCTGCCAGAACAACAATTGGTGATCCACTCTCCGAAACAATCTGTGAGAACGAAACGGGGATTCAATAAAATCGTTTGTTAGTCGTTGATACGTACGAGTTCAGATTTTCCATAAAGGATGAGAGTCTTGAATCCCTGAAGTATTGAATAACAAAGTAATTAGAACCAGGAAAAAAGAAAGCATGCGAAACGCCGCAGTGACCAATAAATTGACAAACGTTCAGCAACTCTCTACATCGCGGAGAGTACGAAAAATTAGAAAATACAAGCTCTGCAACATTTTGAATGGATAATTACCGCATTCAGTTTTCAGACCTTGGAGTACATTACCAACCTCATTCAGTGATCTGCATAATTCGTCATATCATACTCAGCATAACAATCCATTTTTTAGTTCTGATACTATTATTGGGCAATAGTATATACCCAGTCACCAACCTTGGAATTTTGAGCAATCTAACTGGCTCTCCACCCTGGGATATTCAACACTATTAACCTCCTAGCTTCTGGGTAATCCTTGCGCAAGTGAATTTAGTTCAAGATTAAACAAAATGGGTTCATAGCGAAATGGTGACCGTCGATACTCGCTTTAGAGCAGTTTACAAGAGTTGTCACTAAGGAAATTAAGCAAACAACGACCACGATGAAACGTTGACCAGGGTAGGATCAAACAATTGCGCAAATGAACGACACAGTGACACTCCATGTGCAAAATAAAGTCCGGTACGTCTGTTTGTCGTAAGAACTACTCTCCAACAATTAAATTTTTTCACCACATTTGTTATCCTCGGCGTCGTCGTGTTTGCTTAAGCTCCCTTCTAAGGTTGCTTCATTGGTATATACTAAAACAATAAATCTCTTCAATCTCGGTGAATAGTGGCCACTCAACTCGACTTCTGAGAATAATTGTTAAATATATCGGGCTATAGAATGTTCCATGGTATCGTAAATGTTGCCCAAGAAACGACATTAAGCAGCACAAAAACGTTCAAACCTACAAGGTTACATGGCCTTTATGAGCCATCTTGTATTTAAGAGAGCTTGACTGTAAAAATCGAGAAAAAAAGTGTTTTTGCGGCGGATGGCAAAAATAATTTTTTTTCCAATTTTCTTCAAAAACATTTTGCAGGTTGAGTTCCTATAGAAAAAGCAATACGTGCAATATGGAGGTCATGGGGGTTTTATTTCGGAAGAAATGACGCTTTGAAGTTCACTCCAAATGACGTGACTAATATCCCAGTGTGAAAATGTCCAACTTCAGCTGGCTAAGTATAAAAAAGGAAATCGCGGGTTCGGGCATTTCAACAGCGCTGATTTTTTGCCAGTGCCATTCAAATATGTATTATTTTGTGAATTTCAGGTCAAAAGTTGTTTTCTTTTGATAGTTGTTTAATAAACGGAGTTTAAATCTCGAAAACGCCAAACTAGCCAAAACGGTTGCTTAAAAATTGCGTGAGAAAAAAACTGCAAAATTCTGTTGGTCCAACCAATTATTCAGGCTGATTTGTTATATATACCTTAGATAACGTATCCCTCTGATGATAAAATGAAAAATTTGTTTGGGATTTCTTATTTTAATCCGTCTTTCATCACAAAACTTACTACAA